>JAQQAE010001920.1:0-23759 GCA_029823295.1 Pseudamia nigra
TCTAAAATATATGAAAGTCTAATGTTTATCAGTACATTACAGAAAATAATGAACTTTATCACAATATGCTAATTTTTGAGAAGGACCTGTATAGCCCCTAGCTGGTGAATGAACTAGGGTCTGTATTCATAAAGATTCCTGGTGTAAAGAGTTGCCCCTAGTGATGATTACTTAGAATTATGGAAATGGTTTCTGAATTTCCCCTTAAAGTTAAGAGTAGATTCTAAGGTGACAAACTGTTAGGAATACCGTAGTGAGGAGGCCTTTTGAGAGGCCTAGGAGTTTATTAAAGAGAGGAAAAACTAAGAGGATGAATAATTACACTTAATGAAAACTAATAGTGATGATAAATACTTTTGAGTGAAATTTGAAACTGGAACAAGCAGAAATGGTTTTCATTTGAGAGGAGAATAAGAATATTTTGGGGATCTGTGCCCTGGGTCTCACACTGATGATTCACTTACAAACCAAAACTCAAACCTCCTTTCTGTGTTTCCTTCTTGTCTTAGCCTTAGACAGATTTGACATAAGTGTGCATGTTCTTGCTTGGGTTGTAGTGATGATTTTTGGTGTTCCCACAGAAGGGAGATCATTTCCTGTACCTGCACAGATTAAACTCCAGTAATCTCCAGAGGTACCGACTGGAAAGAGAAGAACCTGGTCTGTCTCCTCTCAGCTTCTCAGCCTCCTACAGGGACAAACAAATATACCTGCTTTATCTCTGTAAGTCTGGGTTTCCTGTCAAACTATGTTGTCAAATGTCAAATCATTACTAAAAGAGGACAGAATATGTGTGTTATCTGCACTTTTTGCTGTTCA
Organism: Pseudamia nigra; assembly: GCA_029823295.1. Lineage (NCBI taxonomy): Eukaryota > Metazoa > Chordata > Actinopteri > Kurtiformes > Apogonidae > Pseudamia > Pseudamia nigra. Next base: position 820 of record JAQQAE010001920.1, read on the forward strand.
TGCAAATGCAGAAGAAAATAAAGTGGCTTTTTCGCACAACAGTGAGATGTTACACAAAAGATTGTAGAGGCAGACATTATGAATTCCCTCTAACCTCCCATGCCTTATTGTTTTTCTGACATCCAGACCCTAATGGCCATGTGTACCAAAGTGTGGTGTCTGTGCGAGGTCTGGCGGCTGACAGCGGAGCCCAGGTGCTTCCTCTGCCCCGTAGTCTGCTCCTGAGTCTTCCTGTGGGTGAAGGCCAGCTGGAGGCAGCATCAGCACTGGTCCTGGATGAAGCACATGTTGCTGTTGTTGGGGTTCCACACCCCTCTGCTGGAACAGGGAAAGGCAAGTGAAGTACTGTTTAACTTCATATTTATGGAAAGAAAAGTTTTTGTCAGTAATGTACAAATCTGGGTAGGTGATATAGCCAATCTGTTGTTATGCTGCTGTATTTGACATTTTAAATTCTAACAGTATATTGCAGCAGTATATGGTATTGCATAATAAACTGTGGACTTGGACTGCTTTTCTGGATTCTCCACGGTACTTTACAAAGACCAGCAGAACAAGAAAATGATAGAAAGCAGTAGAGGGAAGACTAATCAGAAAGAGACAACACGATGTTAGTGGCTGTTTGCAGTTCTCAGAGATTTCTTGAAATAATAGAATAATTATTTTGTGAATTAATTTAAGATTTGTTTTAAAGTGTCCTACATCTTTTTAGCTGACACCTCCATAATCATAATTTGTATTCAGATTTTCCACAGTCTCTTCCAAATTCAGTGTACTTCATGTTATTTTTATCTTATGCAAATTTCCTGCCTGAATCCATATTCCAAAATACTGCAGCAAAGAATGTAATTAGTGGGACTTATAAACAGCAGAACGTGACTTTTTTTCATAATTTCTTTTACTTTGTCACTTCACAGCATAGATCATCATATCATACAGCCATATCAGTTTTATGTAAAGCATTTTCTGTACTGGCAAAGGCTAAAAAATATAATTACTTAACAACTACAGCTGACTTGACTTTTACATGTTGACTGTATTGTCAGAATTATAAGTATTTTGACTGGAAGCTCCAGTTTGTGATTTGTATCTGATTTGAGTGCCTGTGGTTCCTGAACGTTTTTCTTTTTTTTCTTTTTTTCCAGACTTTCTCTGCATCTGGAATACAAATTTCCAAACACTACAAGCAGGAAAAGAGATGGCGGGTAAAATTTACGGACAGGTAGGAATGTTTGTATATATAAAACAAACTCACAAGAAGAAGAAATTATTGGATCTGAGAGTTACCAGGGTGTCCATTAGCTTTTGTTGCTGAGATCGAAAGCCGGCCAGTAGTCCAAGTGTGCCTCCGGTGTTATTGGCCAAAGGCAATAAAGGCCTGAGGTGAAGGCCAAGGTTCCCTGTCCTCCCAGCTGCTGGGTGCTGATGGAGGAATGTATGACTTTGGTAGAGCATTGAGTCTGCGCTCCACTGTGACAGGGCTCACAGTCCCTCTTCACAACTTTACAGCAGCACACAGTCCTGATGTTGCTGAATAGATTAGTAACTGAACAGTATGTTATATCTGTGCTAAAATAATATTTGTTTCACTTGTGTCAGGAGCCCAAGTTCATATTTCATTTCTTCCTTTCCTCTGTTATAGCTTTGGAACTATTCCAGAAAATTATTCATTCCACATGGGAAAACCTTGTCTGTTATTCCATACGAGTGTCCCAAATCTTCTCTGGCATCTGCTCTGGGAAAGCTGAGGCAAGCCAGTACTGAAGGTGAGCTAAAACAGATTAATCACATACATTATTGTTTTTTTTTTTCATACCTTCCAAAATACAGCAGGCTGAAACTTTGATGCCTTAGGTGTATAAAACTGCAGTCACATGGCTAATGTGTATTTTGTTGTGTGTATTGGCTTATTCTTACATTTTTACTGTGAAAAATGCCTAGTCACACATTTGTATTTGTTATGTTACTGTTACAGAGCCCAAAATTCCAGCTGCTGTACCATCTTGGAATAACATTCTGCATGGGGAGAAAGCTCAGCCCTCCAGAGCAGTGGAGACCAGAAAGACAGTATGTTGAATCATCAAAGCAAAATCATATTCATCGCGCAAACATGCCACATTACTGCCACCCTAAAAACAACTTTGTCATTTCTAAGACTTAAAAATATAGTATATGAAGCCTTATGTGTTGTGTGTCTACTGATGAGTAATATTTTTAAAAGCAATTGAGTTCTAATTACAAGAAAGTCACACTCTGATATTTCATTGAACCACCTTTAGCTTTGATTATAGCATATATTTACAGGGGCATGATTTTGTTAGGCTCATGCAGTATCATAACAATTTCTTCTCAGAGTTGCATCCATTTTTCACCAAGATCTTATCTTGGTTTTAAGTTGAAGTGCTGCCTTAAATGCCTTCGAGCATTATCCTAAAGATTCTCAGTGTGGTCAAGTTGTGGACTCTGTGGAGGCCAATCCATGTGTGACAATGATGTTTCATTCTCTGTGAACCACTTTTTCATCATTTGAGAACCATGAATGCTGGCATTGCCATCTTGAAATATGTTTCCACCATCAGTGTATTCTGGTAGCTAGCTATCTACCTGATCACTGCAGTAATTATCCTATTGAAGACTCTTACCTGTTTGCTTACATGGTGGTTGGTGGTGACTTTTTGACGTGGCCAATGTAATGTGGTGCATCATCCAAATAGTTTTTAAGCTGTCTGTTTTGATATAAACCTACATTCTAACTAGAACCACGATGGCACTAGTTGACTATACATTACAATCCAACTTAGGCAAACTAACAAATTACTTATTTTGTGTTGATGTGTTTTTGAAATTGCAGCTGAAGCCCAAATTCAGGAAATCTCAATTCATTTGATCATTTTGTTTTTCTTTACAGAGAACAACTCGTAAAACCCAGTCAGCACCTAGTTTAACAACGGACCAAGTTCTGGAGCTCATTAAAGTAAAACAGTTTTTAAATATGAAATACTGCATGCTTCTGCATAACAGAGTTGGCAGAAGTGAACAAAATTTTTATTTTCCTTCATAAAGACAGCACCAGTAGAAGAGGTCCAGAAAGAGATGGGGGGGCTGCTTTCCAGGGCAGACATCCAGGACTTGGAGTCCTCAGTGGGGCAGCTCGCGTCAGCCCTTGTGGCCCGGAGCCACACTGATCCATCCTTCTACACACCAAAAGCCTTGGCACAGCTGGTTCACACTCAGTCTCTCTGCCACAGGTGACTAAGTCAGAACAGTGAGAATGTGGGTTTTAGTTTCATCTGGATAATGTTTAAAAAAAAAAATAAAGCTTTGTAACCAGAAATCAGTTTGCACTATGTCGAGCAGTGTCTTCTCTTAAATAAGAAATAAGCTCAAAGTGAATATTATAGAATGTCCTAGTGATATGATTGCCTGCAGACTGTATGTTGTGAGAATTTCTCTGCCAAAACAAACACTTCCCATTGTATTTCAGTTAAATGAGATTCTAACCCATAATTTGCTTTTTCAGTATCTGTCCTGACCTTGTGCTGTTGGCCTTGGAGAAGAAGGATTACTTCCTGTGTCAGCTGTGCTTGCAGTTCTTTCCAGACATCCCAGAAGCAGTGACCTGCACCTGCCTCAAGGCATTTATCAGGTAAAATCAGATCACGTTAACCAGTGATCAAACCGTTCACAGAACCTTAGGTCTGGTACAGCAGCACCACATTGATGTTACCACTAGGTGTCACACTTGACTCAACAGCTGCCCTGGGTGGAATTGAACCTTCCACAGCCCATGAATGAGTGTTGTGATTCCAGTGCACCTGGTTGTGGTGACATAGTAGTGACTTTTCTGATAATTCAGTAGCCACTTTTTTGTCTTCTTCAGATATACAGTTTTTACAGCTAGTTTTTTTTCTGTTAGACTAAAGTTGCTCTATCCCCTCTTGTTTTAACCCTTCAAAATACATGGACTTTATAAAAAACAGAAGCAACACACACCCTGCACGTCCCACCTGTACCTCCACTGAAATTGAGCTTTTCCATGTTACCAGCCTTGACTCAACAATAAATTAACTACTGCTTGTCACGCATGCCTCTACAGTCTTATACACTCCTTTTCCTTTCGGCTGTTCCCTTACAGTCTTATACACTAACAATATTGTATTAATTACTTGATCATGTTACTTATTACTAATAAATAAATTGTTTGGTTATAGCACCAATTTGCTGATGTTGTCCACTTTAATTATTTACCAAAAAAGCCAGATATTGCTTTCACATCCACATATCTGGTGTGTCAATGCAGTAGCTTGAATGTGTCAGAACCAATTTACTTGAAATCTGCCATGTTTACTGACCACTTACATCTTCATCTGATCAGATTTTGAGACAAGTGGTGCTCTTGCTTTTGGTACAAGTGGTGATGCGGCTTGTAAGAAAAAAAAGATTTTGAAAATTTACTCAAAATTCTGCTCTTCAGTATAGTCACCTTTTTTATGGACACTTTGCAGTCATGTCTGATCAAACAAAGTGCCAATTGCACCAGACCAGGAAAACTCGAAACTGACCCAACTCTTCTGAAGGCTACAATACCAGATTTCCATTGGTCTATAACACTGACAGTCAATTTTGAGCCTTAAATATCTTCAATAAAATCCATTGCATCTAGTGCTCAGCGGAAGCCTGAACTGACTACACTGTACAGTAATACTCAACATTGAATGATTGGGTTCAAGGGCATTAGCATTAAATGGGATAAATATATGGGTTAAAAGGGGAAAAAGATCTGATGTAAACCACTGCTAGTAAATGTCTGCACTGATATTCTGGACTCTCATCAGCCCCCAGTGCAAGATGTCACACATGTATTTTAAATTTAATTCAGAATTCTCTTTAAAGATCTTTAACATTTTTACATTGAATTTGTTGAGACTTGCAGAATCCCTATTGCATGCATGATTAAATGTCTCTGCAGCAATGTCAAAGTTTTTTATATACTACTCCCGGGGGAACCAAATTAATGGATAAAGTTGAAAATGTTTATTTGTATTTTAGTTTAATGGGTCTTGTATGATTAAAACGCCATGTGCTGTAACCAAAGCGGTCTGATCAGTGGCCTAACTTGGGCAATAAACATCTAAAGCACATGTTGTCGTCTTATTCCTTCCTATTTCTCTGCAGTATGCCAGACAGTGATGCTGAGAAAGCCAGCCTGGAGCCAGACAGCATCTCAGTCATGGAAATCCTGACCTCTAAGGACTATGAACAGGTTGGGTTGCAAAATGGTTTTAGTCCCAGCTCCTCAGAGGAGTGCTCAGCCCTTGGCGGAGGCGACGCTAACAGAAAGACCACCGAAGAAGACAAAGAGAAAACAAGTCCACCAGAATACACGTGTCCAGTCGGATTACGTAAAGCTGTCCTACTGTATCTTTCAAGTGCGGAGTTCACCTGTATACATGAAAATCGTTGCATTTTGGTTGTCACAGTAATACAGCTAAAACAGGTTTTGACTTAATTGTGCGTTCTGTCACTCACAGGCTTTTAACTTTCTATGTGATATTATTGCTTAACTCAAAATCCACAGAAATGAAATCCTGCAGACAGCATACAGTGAAAATTTTCTCCTCCCCCACCTAAAAGACCTGTCATCTCAACACGTTATTGTGAGTAACTTCTTGCATATTCATTGTTTGATGGATGAACATCTGTTTTTATTTAGAATACTCCACATTTAATCAGGCCACTGTTTGAAATAAAAACTTTGTTTTTTTTAAATAAAAAATTAAGTAGGCAACAGTTCTTCATGGTGATTCATTTATACCTCTGAAGTCCTCTGTATTTTAGCACAACACTAAACCTCCACTTACAGTACTATTTGTTTAATCCATATGCAAATGTAACTGAAATATGCTTATATTGTTGATTCCCATTTTCTTCCCGTCAGCTCTTCCTTCAGTATCTGCAGTTCCTCTATTTAAAATATTCCCAAGCTGCCTTCCCACAGATGCATGGATTGAGATCACCGAATCTGACTCAGGTCTGTATGAGTGACCAAAGTGTCTGAATCGCCATATAATGTAGAGATTTAGGAATAGAACTGTGGCCTCTCAGGGTGTAGGCAACATCATCACAGTATGATCACAACAGTGTCCAGGTTCTTTTATGTATCTTGTAATAATAGTATATCAAAACATACAAATACTTTAAGAAAAACTACTCAGCATTGTCGTGCTTTGCCTTTGTAGGGCAGTATAGTCAATAAAGTGTAGTAAATCCACGTTTGATTGAAATTGGGCAAGGTGACATTTGGATTTATTTTGAAACAGTGGCCGAGAATTCAAACCGGTGCAGATTTGGACAAAGAAACTACTGTACCCACGTGTAATTCATTAAGAAGTTGCATCTCTGCAACTTTGGCACACTGAAAATTTTTATTATTTTTTTTTGAGATAAAAATCATGAAAAATGAACAAAACTGAAGAGTGTAATTCACATAGTGAAAACCACTGTAATGCCATAATGAATGAACAAGATTAAGAAAATAATGAAAATGAATAAAATTACATGAAGCGATTTGTCTGTCTGACTGTTGATATAGTTATTCCACTTTGTCTTTGTGGGACAGGAAACAGGAGATGGAAATAAAAGATGGAATATAAGAGTCACACAGGGGCTGACATATACTGACTGTCTTGGCCTTTTGATTTTAGATCATGGACTGGGTGTGCATGCTGCTGGATTCCCATTTCACAGTGTTAGTGATGACTCCAGAGGCTAAAGGCTTACTTCTAAACCTCCACAGCTTTGTCAAGTCCCAGGTAATAATCCTCAGTGTTCTAAAGTGTAAGATATCTTCAGCAAACTACAGTTTCAATGCGATTCTGTTTCTCTAGATGAAATATTTTGACAGTGGATTACTGTGTCCTGAAAAAAGGAATTCTCCATGACAGTATAACCCTTTGATGAGGGGAAAAAATGTTTCATGTGAAAAGCTTCCCAGGAAAATAATTTAACCCTCTGTGTGTCCTCAGGTGAAACTGTTTTCTGAGCTTGGAAAGATTGAGGGCAGCCTGCAGGAAATCACTAAGATGAAGGCGAATCAGGAGATCGGGCAGTACTCCATTGAAATCATCAAGCTGTTTTAGTGTATACAAACTACTTTTAATAAAACCTTGAGGATGTCCTCTCCTTCTCACTTCAAAGTAGAGATTTCAAGATTGTACCAGGAACTAATGCTTTTGGGCACCAATCCAAGCCAGTGGAACTCCATGTGCATGGGTCTAAATGTGTATGAGACCATTATCAAGTATTTGATCACCGAACCACATTAAGATATCATTGAAGTGTCATTGATTAAGCTGATGTAAACTCAAGTTTTGTTTGTAGAAATATTTTTTGGACTGGTTAATAATGATTTGTAAAACACATGCACAAAGCACAGAATACAAAAGCATGGTATGGTTTGTAACATTCACATGGGACTTGACATTTGAATTGTTAACCAAAGCTGGATTTGTTTGCATACCCCATGAGTTGTAGGCCTGATTTTTACACTTTCCAGAGGAAAGCATTTTGTAAAATCCAAATGTATAATGAAAGAACTGATAATGTACCTGTGACTGTTTTTATTAAAAGATGCTACCAAATCTGAAGGAGTGAATTAATCTTGAATAAGTTTGCTTGGTCATTTAAATGGTAAAATGTAACCAAAATAGTCTTGTACCGGTAATTCATGATTTACACAGGGAAAAAAAAATATCTGAATGTACTTTTGAGTACTGCCATGGTGTTTGTGCTCATGGGTTGCCTAACTGAAAAAAAAAGTTGCATATGTAAAAAGTGTACAACAATACATTTGATTTGTATTTTTTTTCAGGCACTCAACATGGAAGTTCTGTACACTGATACATTATAGCAGAATAAAATTAGCCATTGTTTTATAAGGCTGCAACACCAAAATAAGTGAAACTACTAATGAAATAGCAATCTGCATTACGTATAAGGTGGTAATGTTAGGAACGTATAGGAAAATACTCAAGTGTTTGGAATATCGGTCGGAATGTTAGGACTTGGTCGAATATAGTTGGGAAAAGGGTATTGTTGGATCGTCAGGAATTCAGATGCAGGCCAATCATGTCATAATTTCGTTAAATGACTACATTTTCCTATGGAATTTCAATAGTGGATGTTCATACAGTAGTTTGTTTATTTGAGGCAGAAAGACCGTCCTGGAGACGCTTTGTGGTGAACTGGTCAGGACTTCATGCTGATTCCATTCAGCTACTCGGGCCAAAGAAGTCTCAGTAAAGTTAAGCAGGATGTTCTATTCTACAGAAGTTATCCTCTGTCTTCAGAGTGACAAAGGAGGACACCTGCTCCATCCATGCTGTGGTTTATTTTTCTAACATCACTACATTGACACTGAAACCATTTTGTCGTCGGTGTTACGGTTGTACAAAAGACATGTCAAAAACAAAATAATTACGTTGTCGGCAGGATTCGAACCTGCGCGGGGAGACCCCAATGGATTTCTAGTCCATCGCCTTAACCACTCGGCCACGACAACACTGTCTTTGCATCTATATTACAGCTTTATCAAACATACACGAACATGTTCTATTGGAATGCGCATATTTTTTCTAGTTTTTACTATAATGTATGTTTTATATTGTGCTACCGTCACAATGTTGACTCATTACTGCAACATTTATTTTGTTGTAGGCGTAGCCTACAATGTAACTCTGGCTTGTTGAAGCCGAAGACATGCTGTGTTCTTTCCATACTGAGCTGAATGAAACTGACGAACGAACCGGTCACATCGCTATATTAATGTTTAAAGCAATTTAAATCTAATTAATATAAGCATTTGTTGAGAAGACAGGCCATTTATGCTTTCACATAACCATTGCATATGATCATCAAATTAGGAGTGCACACAACTTTCCTGATGACTTATCTGGTGTCATGTAACGCTATAGAGCTAAATGTCAGACGTGCGCTTATCTTCTTGCTTCGCTTCGGTGTGACGACGATGGCGATTGCGCCGAAAATGAAGGAAGGTGTTTGACTGAACACACTCGCCCTACCTGCGATCAAAACCACCCGACATACCCAGTCAACGCTAAAACCACTGCTGGCGGTATGCGTTTGCATGGATAACCAATTTTATGAACTAGCACGGCAATTGCGTCTATTGTAGAATAGTGAGTCACGTGACCCAATTATACTCAGGCCTAAGTCGTCAAGTTAGAAAACAAAAGGCAGCGCTTCCTGGTGAGTTAAGGTAGACCTGCCACTAAAAAGCACGTCCAGTATTGGTTCTGTGTTTTATGGTGGAGAGAATAAATATACAATTGAGTGAGGAGCGAAAATAGATAAATAAAATAGATAAACTATTATTTTTTACGCTCACTTGTTGGATTCATGTCGTATATGTATAATTTAATTTGCTTTACTTTGAAGGGAAAGGACGTTCTAACCACGTGTAACCATGACTAAATTGACGCAGCTCTCGGGCCTGCTGTGTTTTCAACGGAGGGAGAGCCAAGAAGAAAAATGGCGTCTGCGTGCGATCCAGAGCGGGACACCGGCCATTCAGTTTAGGCTTTCCGACCTGAAATTGAGACCGGGGCCTGGTGGGGACCCTTCGGGACCGTCACCAGACCTGTTGTTTATTTTTTCCCCGATTTTCTCCGGTGTGCGTGTCCAAAACGATCACCGAAATTGAAGCGGAACAGCAGAGACTCTCTCCCACAATGAGGGGGAGAAGAGGAAGGCCGCCTAAACCAGCAGCAGTGATGCGGGAAGGTTCACCCGGGCCAGTCCGCGGCTCTCGGGGCGGCAGGAATAGAGGGATGCGCGGACGGGGAAGGGGCAGAGGACGGGGTCGGGGACGCGGAGAAAGTGGCGTCGACTGCGGCACTGCCTCTGCAGAGGCGGATGCAGAAATGTCTAGCCGAGACAACTTTAATTCGTCCCGGGGCCGCAGGAAAGTTGGAGGCTCTGGAGCGGCGGCGGCCGCGGCATCGCGGGGCAGAGGAGTCAGAGGGAGAGGCAGGGGGTCGAGAGGCGGCCGCGGCAGCAGAGGTGCAGTGAGGCGGCCTCAGACCAAGGTGGTGTACGATGACAACAGCGACGAGGAGGATGATAATTTCAGCTACAGGTCAGACGACGATGAACTCCTGAACGACAACCCCTCGTCAGATCTTGAAGAAGAGGAGGCCTTGGGAAACGACTCTGACTATCTGGAGGAACTACCAGATGATGTGGATGATGATGCCAGCTACTGCACCGAGAGTAGTTTTAGAAGCCACAGCACGCTCGGTAGCACTCCAGGTACGTTTGCATGCAAGTGCACGCACCTCAGCAAAGCAGCTTTGCACTGCTTTAAGTGTGCATTTTATTTTCTGCTCAGAACAGAAAGCAAGCCGCATTGTTCAAAATGGAGCTTGCACTCAGAAACAGGCCTTTGTTTACCGTGTGGCCGCTGGCTTGCTGAACTGCTCCATGCGTGAACCGGCTCTCGTGTTTTTGAGTTTTGTCAAATCAGCACATTTTTTGTTGTCACTTTCTGCGAAGAATTATATTTAGCTCTCTTTTTTGTGTTCTCTGCAATTATCGTAGGGGGAAAAGGATCCGCGGCCGCTTTCCATTCATTTCATTCATTCATACTTTGTTCTGTTTCGAGTCCAGGTTTTCTACAAACCATTCTACATCGGATATTTTGTGAACATGGCATCAAGATTACCCTCAAATTAATAGCGCATGTATATCTTTTTAGCTCTGAATAAATAGTCAAATAGCTGCCATATCTAACATATGATAAGTATGTAAGGTTAACTAATGTTAAAGTTATTTTAAACACAAAAATAACTAATTCTCCGTCCAGTTTGGTATTTGGTTATGTTTTAGTTACATAACGCTGCTACGTGAAACAGCATACCTTTGCTTGGAAGCGAGTCGCTTTTTTCATTCACTTGTTGCAAACACCATCTCATTACAATTTCACATCCGCCGTTACCATGGTAACCACTCATGTTTATCAGGTGGACAAATTGCATCCATCCCTGCCCAGATGTAGACTAAAGAAAGATTTTAGTATAGGTTTGGTTTTTTTGGCTTCTTCAATTATAAAGCATCACAACACTTATGTTATAATTTAAATCTAGATGCATTCAGCTGTACTGTGTTTGGAATGTAGAAAAATAAGGATCACAGGTGAAACACCTTTGGCCCCATTCCTAACAAGGCATTAGGTTTACGTGTTAATTTGTCACTGCTACAGTCATGTAACACTGTCTTCTGCACTATGTTGACAATTTTGCAGTTCTGTATGCTGTCACACTAAATATGCAGGCTTGTGCTGCCAAAAATAACTGAAGCATAATTAAGACAGGGCTATAAATACACAGAACACTTTCTGACCCCTCATAATCTTACTTTGTTAGTGTCACACTAATGACTGGTGTTGCACAGTATTTGGTGTTGATAGGAAGTAATTATTTTCAATCACAATGGTATGCTGTTATTGTGTTGTTACCCCACATGAAGGGGCAAGGTATTGTTTTCAGTCATATTTGTGTGTGACCAGAGGAACTCATGAACAGATACATCAGTCTTTATCAGACTCAGTTGGCTTATTTACTCAATTAATATGTACAAGTTATTGACAAGTCAGTGTTCAAAGCCAGTGTGTCCCTGTACAGGCATGATTATTCCTTCCCTTTTAGGGTTATATCTCTACATCTGTTTGCTTGTAGTACAAGTGTGGAGCCCCTTAAGTGCACTGGTGTCACTTGGGAATCTCACAAGTTGGAATAGACAATAAGTGAGCATATCTAGAGTGTGTGGTCACTGTGCCAACATTACTGAAGGTATTAATGCAGAATAAAACACAATGGAGCAACGAAGCTGGGAAAATGTCCTAAATACTGCAGTATTTAGGACAACAGTATATGTTTCAGCAGTTAACTGAAAATGTTTTTTGTTTATGCTCACAGTTTAATTTGTTCACTTGGTAGTTATATTTTGCATTTATTGGAGAAGTATCAGATAGTAAACAGTGTTTGCCATGTTTTACATACACATTTCTTTTAATTAGTTTTTTGGTTCAGTGTGCAACCCTTCTATCCACACTCTCTTCTTTTTCTTCTTTACTTGCAGGTCGGAGAAGGAGTAGGGCACTGCGACCACAATCCCCCCTCCTTGAGTCAAAGGACATTCCTTCCTTGGATCTTCCCAAGTCCTCTGAGGACCTCCTGGTTCCTACCTCACAGCTCCTCAATGTGTCTGCTGTGTACGAGGTGCTCCGCAACTTTGGCACTGTGCTTCGGCTCTCCCCATTCCGCTTTGAGGACTTTTGTGCAGCGTTGGCCAGTCAGGAGCAATGCACTCTGCTGGCAGAGACCCACATCTCCCTGCTCAAAGCTATTCTCAGAGAGGAAGACACTTCCAATACCACATTTGGCCCTGCTGACATAAAGGACTCAGTCAACTCTACTCTGTATTTTGCGGATGGTATGACCTGGCCGGAGGTGGTGCGTTCATATTGTGACAGTGATCCAGAGTACCGACACATTCTGCCTTTCCAGGACACTGAGGATTACCCATATGAACCTTTGGAGTGTAAAATCAAAGTTCTCCAATTTTTGGTGGACCAGTTTTTGGCGACTAACATTGCTCGAGAAGAGCTTATGTCCGAAGGAGTGGTTGCGTATGATGATCATTGTAGGGTTTGCCATCGTCTTGGTGACTTGCTGTGCTGTGAGACATGTTCAGCTGTGTACCATCTGGAGTGTGTAAAGCCACCTTTGCAGGAAGTGCCAGAGGATGAGTGGCAGTGCGAGGTGTGTGTGGCCCATAAAGTACCGGGTGTGGCAGACTGTATCCCTGAGGTTCAGAAAAGCAGACCATTTCTTCGACAACTGCCAGTTGGTTATGATCGACACCACCGTAAATACTGGTTCCTGAACCGTCGCATTGTAGTGTAAGTTCATTTATTTTATGTACAAAAATTACTCCTGATTTTAAATCCTTATTAGTTGAGGGATCGCTGTGTGATTTTTATGTATGTTGCATTGGGTTGATCACTATTTAATGGCTTCTAGGTCTGAACAACTCATTGAAACATTATGAAAATGGAAGTTTGGCCAAGTGCAATATCAGAATCTCAGGAGCTGCAATGTTTTGATGAAGCTAAATTTTTCAGTGAAAATTAAATGTAAAAATGACCATTCCCATTGTGACTTACATCGCCATAAAATGAAACATCTAAATAATAGCAATATGATTTTATTATAGTCAGACAAAATGTTCAGGAAAGAGTCATATTTTATTGTTACAGTGCATTACTGATACACAAGCAGCTCACACAACTGAATTATCACTTGCACAGTTATGAAAAGATAGTGATAATAATGCACTTGATATGCGCATTAGACACTATAATCAGGTAATTTTACTCTTGCGCTGTTTTGTTGTAATATAATATACACTGTATGCTGCTCACTATGCTGCTGTCTGCGCTGCTGGTAGACTATGATTATTTTAGGTCAGTTTACACTGAACACTTGTCTGAAAAATAGTGATGGAGAGATTTGTTTTACAATATAAATGTTAAATGTGAAACTTTGCTTTAGCCTCTTTGCTGCTTTAAAGCATGAATTAATAATAGCTATTTCATACATAAGTTGCAGCTCATTTAACTCATCTTAAAGAAACAGTCATGACCATCAAGGCTGCAGGATGTAACTTCAGGTCACCGGCAACGAGATGCAAAGTGATGCATTTTGTATCTATAACGCTACCACTTCATGCATTCGTGCTGATGGGAGTGGCTGTTTAATAAGCCAAATATAATTGCACCCCGCCACTGGAACATAACCTCACCATCAGCAGTATTGGTCCCATGTATTTGCAAGTTGTCTTGTTATTGAGCTGTCACAGATTGTGTTTGTGTGCTGGGTCAGCAGCAGCATAAGGTCTGCTACATAAACAAAGGAGGTCACCTGAAAAGTGTAAAATTTAAGAGGGTGTACAGGCCAGCTCATTCTGTATTTTTTTTTCTTTTTCCTCCTGATGGTTGATTTGGCTGCCAGCAGGCACAGTGGTACTGATCTTCAGATGCTGGGTATGCATGTAGTCTGCAATAGCATGACTGGGTGTACGTGCGATAGTTGATGTGCACTGAAAGAGTGTGTGTCTCTGTGAGCACATGTGCCCGTGGTGAAATCCTGGAAGAATGCTGAATAGACACTAGTGTTTCATGGCCTCAGGCATCACAGAGCATGGACCACGCTGAGCAGAAAGCTGTCAAATATTTCACTGTGTAGCTGCTGCAACATAGACTCAGGTGTCTCGTCAAGTTTTTTTTTTATTGTATCACAAAGTTTGTTTTCCTTTCACATTGTTTCAACCAGCACACACTTTCTGATGGGATACATCTCCTTTGTCCATAGTCACATTCTTGTTTAAATACAGAAATGAACAAGTATCTACAAGGGCTAGCTGTGATTATTGTGGGCAGTTTTACAATTTGGGTGCATTTTATTGGTTCACAAGAAAATGCATATACATTTAAGAATTTTTGAAATGTATATTTCTCCAGCACCCAGTCTTATTCTTCACAAAAACTGTAAGAACGCTGTCTTGACATTAATGTTGCACATTTTATGCACCTGTCTTTTCTCAGCCTTTTTGAACTGCAGACTGACTTTGGGGGTAAATCATGCAGCTTCACTCTTGTTGAATATCATCACTGTCTATGTATTATATCATGTGAGATGCTACTTGAAAAGTGCCATCAAAAGAGTCAACAATGTGAATTTATTACTTGCAGCATGCAAATATAACAAACTACATATCTATACCTTAGCATTGTGTTTTTCCAGGGTTCATATAGTGTCCTCTGGTTCTAAAGTTTTGGACTTGATGATAAAAGAAGTACTGTGTAAAGGTGCCACTTTATTAAATGCTATTATTGTCCTCCAGTTTGTGAAAGGAATAAAAAAAAACATTGCATCAGAGAGACAGATATAGGCTTTAAAACATTATGCACTGGCATCTCTTTGCCACTGGTTTGTCATGTAAAATGTACAAGACAAAGGGCAAATAACTACACAGTACAAACAGCTGCTCGACAGCATATGTAGAGCAGACCTTACATCATGCATTTTAACCTATTTGTTGTATTCGTCCTACAGTGAGGAGGATGGTGAGCAGGAAGATAAAGTCACCTGGTATTACAGCACTAAGGTAAGAGTGTATACACAGAATCAAATTAAAGAAATTTATTGGATAGCACGTAGTTGCTCCTTCAGTGTTTTTTCTTTATTTTCGTTTTCAACATTGTACATTAATGCTGAAGACATCTAAACTGAAAGAACACTGTCCAATAACACAGAACATGTTTTTTATTTTAAATTGTCCATACTATAGATACATTGAGCTTTGCACTCTCTCATTAGATGTATGAGGCAGTCACCTGGAACATTTTTTTTCTCCAAATCATGGGTGTGCCTGGTTATGCATTATGTGCTGTTTCTTGTCATCATAATGTGCTTTAGCTCATCAGTTGTCATGTGCAGAGGAAGGGGGGGTACAGAGTTAGTAGCCCTTATTAGTGTTACTACAACTACTGTATTTATTTATTAAGAGCACCTCAGATTGTGTTTGGCGAGTTCCTCATCAATCTGATGAGAGAATGCAAAGCTGTCATCAAAACTAAATATGGCTACTTTGGACAATCTAAAACAGAAAACATGTTCTGGGTTGTTTAACACTTCTTTGTGTACTACATAATTCCAAATGTGCTTCACAGTTTGGATGTCTTCAGTATTTGTGCACAGCACTAAGAATCAAAAATAAATTGCTGAAAAGGAACGAGGGTCCAAAAATCTGCCTGGTAATGTAGATATAATCATAATTCTTTCTTTATTTAATCATGTTTTTTTCATGTTTATGCTTACTTTGGTGCTCACAAACTCTTTGGACAGTTCTGTGCACTCTGACCTCTCCTCATCTATTTGTCTCTCCTCTGTTCAGGTCCAGCTAGCTGAGTTGATCGATTGCTTGGATAAAGAGTACTGGGAGGCTGATCTGTACACAGCCCTTGAGGAGATCAGAGAGGAGGTGCACACACATATGGACATCAATGAGGACCTCACCAACAAAGCCCGTGGCAGCAACAAGTGTTACCTCACTGCTGCTAATGGTAAAAAAACATTCATTCTGCCTTTACACAAAAATGCACTTGCAGGATTTTTTTGTTGCTGATTTTAATTATGGCCTGAGGGGACAGAAGGATCTCTTTTAAGCCCAGACTGAATTTTCTTTTCTTTTTTTTTATTTCCTTCATTCTTGCTCACAGTGCTTTTGCCAGCCTTCCTCCCAGCGCTCATGAATGCCACCCAGTCATAGGCTACACTCGCTACCAGTCTTGATACTCCACTCACATTTACTGCTCAGATCTGATTCTTTTTGTTTGACATTATATTATGTTCTCAAATGTGGCCAAAAGCAGATTCCGTAGATTTTAGAAATTTTCATTTTTTTCCTTTAGACACACTGTAAAAATCGTCGATGACATGTAAAAGACACATATTGCCAGTCTTCTTTTTAAGTGAAAATAAACATTATGAAGTGGTCCTGGTAAAATGGTCCCTGCCAGTGGTTTACTGATACATATGATGTCTTTGAACTCACTTTATTACTGCATTCAAGGGAATGTTAGATTTTACTGCAGTACATGGTAACACTTTAATACATAAGAGTAAAACAGGTCAAGGAAAAGTCCACAAAAAAGTCCTCTTTATTAATTCTCTTCACAAGTGAATATCATGTCATAAAAAGAGTGTGTCTAATTTTCCACTGTCTTTTCATTATACAAGTACAGTATCTAGAGGACTAATTACTAAATAGCAGTGAAAATGGGGATTAGAAAAAAATATTAGTACTTTTTTTTAGATTAATAAATCTGTCTTTTCTGTCTTTTAATCTGATAGATTAATTGACATTGGTTTCAAATTACACATACACAATTGCTCTTGCCTACAACCTTAGTGGGTAAAATTTACACCGGCTGTTACGGGTATAAATGTACATATTTTTAGTTTTTATTTGAGACATATCCAGGCTCTATGTAATGAAACTTAATGTAAAACACACAGTTTTAGGAAAAGCCACTAAGTAGGAGGGTACAATATTATTTAAACTGACTAATGAACCATTGACAACCACCTGTGGGTATATTAGACCTGGTAGCTGTTCAAGTGTTTTATGTTGAGCTCATTTGAACTTCTTTATACTGTGACTATGACCTCAGTCTATAGTGATGTAAATATCTTTTGAATTCTGATCTGACTGTTTGCACTGACATCACATTACAAAAATCAGATATGCATCTAATTCAGGACACATGGAAGTGGCCCAGTTCGGAATTGGAAAAAGTCAGATTCAGTGTGATTTAAACTGTCATGAAAACGACTGAAGCAAGTCGCATATGAACAAAAAAATTATATTTGTGCCACTTTTGCCAGTAGTGTGAATGTAGCCATAGATGGCTGCAGTAAAAGAATCATCATCATTCTTATGTAACCTTACTGTGTTCCCTGGTTTGGCCGATATCCAGCACTTGAGGTTCTCTTTAGTCCTTTCCTTTCTGTCACTGGGGTTTAATCAAAGCTCTGTGTGTGTTCTCTTATTTCAAATCTCTGTGCAGGAAAATAATGTGCTGTGCTCAAATAAGTCAAAGGTAGTCAATCAAAGAGAAAAGTATCACTTAAAAGAATAAATCACATCTCTGTCTCTCTTGGACTGTTTTGATTGTGCTAATTTTTTTCTCTTGCTGGAGTTCTCCAGCACAAACAGTATCATCAAAAAAGTTTGTCAAATGCAGTATGGTGATCTTAATACTGAGTACCGTATTGATACAAGTTAATATATATATAATAATTCTGCTTTTTTAATCCCTTTTCACTCATGAGCTTCACTCATTGTCACATTCACTCACTGGCCACTTCATTAGGTACACTTGTCAACACACCTTAATGCAAATATCTAATCATCCAATCACATGGCAGCAATTGAGTGCATTTCGGCATGTAGACAGAGTCAAGACGACCTACTGAAGTTTAAACTGAGCATGAGAATGAGGGAACTGGGGATTTACACACCTTTGAACATGGCATGGTTGATGGTGCCTGGTGGGCTGGTCTGAGTATTTCACAAACTGCTGATCTACTGGGATTTACAAAGAATCACCTGGAAAAGACAAACTACCCAGTTAACAACAGTTTTGTGAGTGAAAATACCTTGTTGTTGCCAGAGGTCAGAGGAGCTTGGACAGACTGGTTTGAGCTGATTAAAAGGAAACTCAATTGACCACTCGTTACAACTGAGTAATGCCGAAGAGCATCTATGGACGCACAACATGTCAAACTTTGAAGCAGATGGACAACAGCAGCAAAAGATCACACATGGTGACACTCTTGTCAGCTTACAGGAAAAAAATTCACATGGACTCGGGAAAACTGGTCAATAGAAGGCTGAAAAATATTGCTTTTTGTGGTGAGTCTTGATGTTCGCTGTGATATTTGGATGTTGACAATATAGGATGGATCCATGAAACCATGGATCCATCCTATATTGTATCAACTCTTCAGGTTGCTGGTGGTAGCACATTTTGGGACATTTACTCCAAAACTTTGTGTAACACCACAGCCTGCATGAGTATTGCTGTTGACCTAGTCCATCCCTTTATAATTCTAGTGTATCATCTTATGATAGCTAGGAGGTCTAACCCAATATGTGTACCTAATAAAGTGCCCAGTGAGAGTATGTTTGGCAGGTTTTTTCCCACCACAAAATATATGAATATTATGGAAAATAAAATGCTCTCATGTGGAAAGTATATTCTAACATTTTTAAGCTGATAAAGTCTATGTAAAATGTTGCGTATTTGTTCCAATTTTGAGAAGTTTCACACAGTAGGCAACTCAGCACTAGTGGTGTTTGTGCAATTCTGCTCTTGTAATTGAACAGAGGATGGATTTGGATAATGCATCTAATCTTTGCTGTGTTAAAATGCATTCCTCTATGTTAAATGACCAAAGTAAATAAGGAGTTTATGTGCTTTTGTGTGTTAACTGTTACATATACCTGGGCTTATGTTAATCTGTTATGGTGCTATGGATGAGTCATACTGTTCTACTTAAGGACTTCCACTGCAGATTAAGGACTATATGTGCATACACCTTGTTGTTATGACTGCAGCTGTAAATATGAACACTGACTGGATTATTTGACCACACAGCATTTTGCCACTGTGCTCTTTAACTACAAATGAGTGTATAAGTTAAGGTAGGGCTGTTGGATGTAATGACAGTACAAATTCATATTATTACCATGATATTTTCTTCCTATTGTGTTTACATCATCATCTAGAAAACAATGTTTTATGTTTAGTGTTTTTTTTATTGCACTGATGCATATCTTAGTGGAGGAGAAATACTAACATTAGAATGGTCTTTCTCTTTCCAGATCTCTGAAATGCTTCACGGCTCACTTCGCTGTAATTTAAAACCACAAATAATTTTTGTTTTTTTCACGTTTTACTAAGACTCAAAAAACAGCTTTTAATCTTGAAAAAGTAATAATTTTGCATTTATTCTGATAATTATTGAACTGATATGAAAATGTCTATCATAACATTTTTGGAGATCATTAAGCTGTAAATTTGTAGAAGTTAATACTTTCATTAATGTCATGATCTGGTCTCTATGTTATGTTATTTTTTAATATTCAGCCATGGTTGCATTATCCTCTAGAGGTAAAAATCTGAACGTTTGACATCTTGGACAGAATTCTTCTGATCCTTTACTACTAATCTGTCTCTGCAATTCATATTTTCTGTTTCCAAACATGTAGCTATTCATGGTTAGCTGTATTACACTTTAGTGAAGTTGCTCTCAATAACTTTTGATTAAGTGTTTCTTAAGTGTTTTTTGTCCGCTGATTTTTCTTGTTTCGTGTTACTGTTCATGTGCCTACTTCAGGTACAAATTTGCATTTAATTGCTTCACAAATGTCATTAGCGTACAGTTAATATACAGACCCATCATTTAACGTCTGTTGTTGAAGTGTTATTCATTAGTCTGTTTGCATCTTCCTGTCTTAACCAGAAGAGATTCTGGAGCGGTTGCGGGCTAAGAAGGATGAGGAGCTGGAGGAGGTGAAAAGACGGGCTGCTGAGGAGGCGCTGAAAGCTCGGCTGGAGAAGGAGAAGAAGGAGGTGGATGTAGAAGATGAAGAGGTCAAGTTTAAGGATGAGGGACAGCAGGAAGACAAGGTTAAAGGTCTGCCAGTGGAGGAGGACGAGGCCAAGGAAGGAATCAGACCTGGTATGAAGGAGGAGAAACATGGAGGTTATTATGATTGTTTGTTATATTTTCAAGTTTGTTTTAATTGAAAGAACTTGTCTCTTCATTTTCAAACAACATGGAAAAATAGGCATTGATCCCATTCCCACTATTTTTATGCATTATTTCCACTTGCTTCTGTTTGAAAAGGATGTCTTTACACTTGTGTAATTAGTTATTGATTTAAGAATCAAAGTTGCATCTTTTTTGGTTTTTGAACCATTTAAAATGTCTATGCTCTTAAAGACTTCAATGGAGGTTTGTGACAAACACTGATGTTTGACACTGAAAGTTTGTTTCTGTCTGATTTGGGCTGTTTTGTGCGGTCCAGTGAAAGCTTTTACACAGAATAAGATAATTATTGCATTGACAGGAGCTTTGCGCCAAGTGAGTTGGTGTGCAGTGTATTTTAGGGGTTTGGTAAAGATATGTTAATCAGCCTTTAATGCTTGCTAAGTTATAAATCTTGGAAACCCATACAGTGCCCTCCGAAAATATTGGAAGACTGAGGCCAATTTTTTATTTTTGTTGTACACTGAAAACATTTGGGTTTGACAACAAATGATAAATATGAGACAAAAGGTCAGTATTCAGACTTCAGGAACAAAAGTACAGAGGCAACACCAGAAGATGCAAACCACTCATTAGCAATAAGAAGAGGAAGCCCAGATTGGAATTTGCCAAAAAGTACAAAGATGAACCTGATAAGTTCTGATACAAAGATTTGTGACTGATGAGACAAAGATTAACTTTTATCAAAGAGATGGAAAGGCTAAAGTGTGGCGAAAGAAAGGATCTGCTCATGATCCCAAACACACAAGCTCATCTGTGAAACATGGAGGAGGTAATGTCGTGGCTTGGGCTTGCATGGCTTCTTCTAGGACGGGGTCATTGATCTTCAATGATGACGTAACGCATGACGGCAGCAGCAAAATGAACTCAGAAGTCTACAGAAACATTTTGTCTGCAAATTTAAAGAGAGATGCAACCAAACTGATCAGGAGATCCTTCAATGCAGCAAGACAGCGACCCAAAACACACTGGCATGAAAACCAAAGAGTTCATCAGGGGAAAGTCAGTCTTTAGGCTTAAGCCCTATTGAATATGCAATTTACCTGCTAAAGAGGAGTTTCAAGGAAGAAACCCCCCAAAACAAACAACAACTGAAAGAGACTGCATTGAAAGCCTGGAAAAGCGTCACAAAGGAAGAATGCAAAAGTTTGGCGATGTCAATGGGTTGCAGGCTTCATGCAGTTACTGCAAGTAAAGGATTTGCAACTAAATATTAAGTATTAATCACCTTAATGTATTTTGTTCCTATACTTTTGCTCACTTTAATTTTGGTGTTTTCATTACAAAGATGCTATCTTCTAAGTTCTTCAACTGATTTTGGTGTAAATACCTGGAAATAATAAAAGCTGAAATACTGATCTTTTGTCTCATATTCATCGTTTGATGTCAAACTAAGGTTTTCAGTGTGCAGCAGAACTACAGGGATTGGCCTCACTGTTCCAATAGTTACGGAGGGCACTATACTGTATTGTACATGTCAGTATGTACTGAGGGCTATGCTTTATATAAACTTTTTAAGTTAAATAGATTTTTTTTTAAGGGGGGGGGGGGCAGAATGACACATGACAGTTCACATCAGTATAAATTGATTTTATGTTACATAAGCAATTTCCTCCGTGAAGTTGTGCCTGTAATTGCATCTCTTCTCTCACATTTTCAGTAGGGATGGAACCAAATTTTTGCTGACACGCAGAGCTGCAGCTTCATGCTGCTATGCTTCTGAGGGAAAATAGCTGGTTTCCTCATGCAGTCTTTAATTAATTTAAGGCTGTTTATTCTCAAGTTTCTAATTTTATTGTGTTTAATGTGCAGCTCGTTACTTTTAAACAGGGCAGGCTTTTGCTTTTTGTGCTGTTGTGTACAACTGTGTCTTTTGTTATGCACATGCTGAAAATCTGTTGTTGCATTCTCTTATAATCAGATTGTTATTACTGAAAAGAGCTGAAGGAGAAGCCTCATTCATAGTCCTCTAGTTGCAGTGGATATAAAAATCTACACACCTCTGTCCAAATGGCAGGTTTTTGTGATGCAACAAATTAACACCAAGATAAGTAATTTCACAACTTTTTCCACCTTAAATGTGACCTTTTACCTGTACAACGCAATTGAAAAACAAACTGAAATCTTTCAGGGAGATGAAGTAAAAATTAACAACTGCGATAATGAAGTTCCACAAGTGTGCACACCCTCTTATAACTGGGGATGTGGCTGTGTTCATATTTAACCAGTTACATTCAGGAATTTGTCCCTTGTCGTGAGGGTTTTGTCAGGAAGGGCATCCGACGTACAAAACCTATGCCAGATCAAACATGCAAATAATTGGTATTTTGCTGTTGCGACCCCTGAAGGGAGCAGCTGAAAGGAGAAGAAGAAGACATTCAAGCTCATGTTAAATTGGAGTCAGCACATACCTGTCACCATTTAAAGTGCCTTTGATTAACCCCAAATAAAGTTCAGCTG
>JAQQAE010001921.1:0-23756 GCA_029823295.1 Pseudamia nigra
CACGGTTGCATACACAAACTCTAATGAAACATGCAGCAATGGTGAGTCCAGAGAATTTAAACGTATTGCTTTTAAACTGGAAGTACAATCATTAATTTTTCCTCATTGAAATAAAAAGGCAAGAATACACTGTATACTGTATGTGAAATGTACATTATGCCCAGGAACAGTGTTCCTCCATGTCTCATCATCACACACTTCTACTAAACTAGTGTCCAGCAGGACAAACCCAGGTGTGGCTAACATTAGCTCTGCTAACAAAGAAGGAGGTGGAGCCACATCATCTAAACAGACTGATAGCCACTTATGTTGTCGAGGACACACAGTACTACTGTTATCAGCAGTATCATAATAGTTACTTTCCCTAGTAATCAGTTAATTTTATAACGATGTAACTCCATTACTAATTCAGTAAGTAGTCACTATGACTAATTTTTTAAAAGGAACATGCACACTACCCACATGAGACCGGAGTTTGTGTCCAACCTTGTGTTTTTGTGCATTTCATGTTGGGTATTTTTTGTGCATATATTCTTTTTCTGTGTTCTGCCTCCAGCCTGATCCTTTTCACCCTTACCAAAAGCATATAATTAACATAAAGCAAATGAAACGGTAGCCATGGAAATTGTTTCACCATCTCTCTGTGTCAAAAAATGCCACGCCATATGGACCCCCCCCCCCAACTCTGATGCTGGATTCTTTCCTGACCAATTCTATGACTTGAAACCTTGTCATCAGGAGTGGAGATAAGGTATGATGCAACCTATCTATTCTTAAATTTCTAACTCAATTTTTTTTCCACAATATTTTCTCCTCACGTCACATACTCTATGTAAAGCATGGCTCTTAAGTCATAATTTTGTATCACTTAAGAGTTATACTGCTGTGCTGTTTTAAAATATGCACCATTACTTTAATTAGTTGTCACAGCCACAGTTTCTCCAACTCTACACTATTTCTGCAAGTTAACATCTTGTGTGAAAATTGAAATTTATTCCCTGCTGAAAGAGCAATCATTAAAAAGATGCTATCTGGGAGAATCTAAATTGCAGTCATAAAGTTTCCTAGATAACACAAATAGATTTATACAGACTTATAATCATTTGAGTGTGAAAAGAACTGGAAAGGAACTCAAAGGTCGTCACAGTAGAAAATTGATCACCGTAATAGCTGAATGACAGATTAGAATAGAGTGAATTCCGTGTGGTGTTCACTGGTGCTTTCTTACACATGACACATCAGCATAGATTTCTTAGAAGCACTATGGCAACAGCATAAAAGCTGGACCCCCGCTACCTCACTTACAAGCAGGGGGTCTCTTGACAGAGACGGCAGCATTTAGTCAGCCCAGAAATGATGTGACATGCTAATCCCCCCTGGAATGCAACATCTGCTTAATACTGACCCATGTCCTGCTGCACTGGCAGCCGCCCCTGCCATAACATCTGTTTAAAGGTGACCCTGACCCCTGTGCAGTACCTTGGTGTAAATTTGCACCTTTCTCTCGACATAGATCATTACCTCTGGCCAGACCACGGGGGTAGTGTATACGAATTGAAATGCATGTGAAGTCGGAGCACAGTGGATAAAACATCTGGTTCACTGTGATCTTTTTTACCCTGACCTCTGCTGGAGCTACAACTTTTTTTAATAACTGTGTCCAAATAAAATACAGTATCGGTAAATTTCTGTTGTGGTGCACTGTATGTGCTATTATACTTTAAGTCTGATTGTACTTTGGTCCGAAACTGCATTTCTATGGAAAATAAATATAATTTACAGTACTATTCTTCTGTTACTTGAATAATCTATGTCAGAAATCTACAGCATGTCATCCTTGCAGTTTCCTTGCATAAAAAATATGAGGCACAGTGGCATGACTGAAGTAATCATGCAATCAAAATAATGAGAAAATAAAGTACTGTTTTCTGAATATCAGAAAACAGTACTTTATTTTATGAAAGGAGAGAGAAAGTGAGAGAGGATGATTGTTTCTGCTGGACCCATGCAAACAAAGCATTCATGTCTCCATGTGTAGTTAAACATGCTGACACATTTGATTGTAAGTGCAGTGTCTTTATAGGTGTTTATGGATACAGTGCATTGGTATTTATATACCGGTAGTTTGTGAAGTTGTGACTCAAGAAAACACTAAACACAGGTAGTGTAATCTCTTCAAATAAACTATAATAAACTCTAACTTTTCAGAAACACTGCATTTCAAATCCTTCAAAGTCATGGACAAAATGACATGCACACACACGTTACTGGATTTCCACATGTTACCTCACTTTCATTGCAGTGTCTAACATATATTTTCTGGACAACTACCCTAATCTCAAAGCTACTTGTCAAACAACCTCAAATTGACTGATTGTCATCACGGGGACCTGTATTTTGTCTACATGAAGAAGCAAAGTCCCCATAAGATACTGTAAAACAGATTTATGTCCCTCTAATGTGATAAAGATCTGGAACACAAACATCCACGGCCACTAACTGGCACAAAATTCTCATTTAACACAGTGCTTCCTCATCATTTGGAGCTTTGCCCTAAAACATGCCATGTTACAGAATGGACAAACCTGAGCTTTTTTATTTCCTCCATTAGTTGTGCAGCAGACATAAATTAGAAGCCTCACTGCAATCATGGCTGAAACCAGCCAAAGGCCTGTTAATGCTTTGCACTCCTCCTTGAAGCTCCATTCCTCCATGATCTACTCCTACTACACTGGTGTCTGTCGTAAAATGAACTTCATAAGCATTTGGACAGACATGGATGTTTGGATGCCGTGGTGTTATTACTTCAGATGTGAAACAGCACAGCTGCTATTACTTTCATGTCCAGGCTGTCAGGTTTAATGGACATGTTCTGCAACATAAAATCGGCTGCTGGAAAACTTCTGCTACATTTTCTCAGTTTTCAACAGCAGAGGAAACCAAAATCTGGATCCACGATGATAGTGATATGATCAGCTGGCCATAATTGTATTGAATTCTTGTGCCTTAAACAGCTGTTTATATCGTTTTACACTATTCAATTACTAATTTGATGTTGCAACTGATTGTTTAGTGTATGAAATTAGACACTATATCACAAGTAAATGTCAACTAAAAATTTGAAATGTCTTTGAAATGATCTTTGACAAACAGTTAAAAACCCAAGACACATACCTGTAGAATGATTATAACGAAACAACATAATGTGCTACTTTTAAATGTGAAAAAAAAAACTTTTCTCATTGAAAGGTGTCACTGCACTGAGCTATTTAAACATATTACTTAACACTCAAATCAAGAAAAGAAAAATAACATCTATTGGCTAAAGGTGGCACAAAGGTGCAGCTGGGAAATCAAATTATTCAAAACCATGTTTGACTCTGCCAACAGTATGCCACAGTTATAAGCTAATTTAATGCTTCCAAGAAGACAAGTAAATTTTCAATATGGACACAAAATCAAGTCTAAAAGGAGATACGTGTTATTTGACACTGGAGCTTCTCTTCTCTCACTGTGTCACTACACAGGTCAGTTTGGTGCCTGTACGGTAAACAATAAATGACAAATACTGTGAAATGTACAATAATTTGATGACTTTGTAGTATAATGTTTTTGCCCCTGTGTGCTTGTAGGTCCGCCGATAACTCAAGATTTTCACCAAACTTGGTGGCAATATTACTCAGGAGCATAACTGGAGGTGATTCAGTTTTGGGTTGGATCAGTCAAGGTCAAGGTCATCCAAGATATCTTAACATATTTTCTGTCATATCTCGACAACCATCTGGTGCATTTTATATACATTTATACACTAGATGTCATTTTATGTTACATTATGTTGTGTTGTATTATGTGATCTCATGTTATGTTGTGTCATTACCCTGTGACCCAGCAAGCAGCCAGGACAGTCTTGTTTTCACTCCTGTATTTGTGTCTGTTTGTGTGTCTCTTTGTGTGCGTATGTCCACAGGATAAAGTTGGGGGCACCCAACACAACTTTCACAGTTGTTATAGATATTGAAAAGACTTTACACTAAGTGACTGGTTTCAACAGATTTTTTTATGAT
Organism: Pseudamia nigra; assembly: GCA_029823295.1. NCBI lineage: Eukaryota > Metazoa > Chordata > Actinopteri > Kurtiformes > Apogonidae > Pseudamia > Pseudamia nigra. Next base: position 4,065 of record JAQQAE010001921.1, read on the forward strand.
GAATGAAACACCAGGGATCACACATTTAACGACTTGCCTGATTAGGGACCACAGACTACATGATTTGTCACACCAAAGCTAAAACTCAAACCAACTGAACACATCAAACTCTTGCACAAACTCTCGCTAGAGTGACCATGTCTACAACATTGGGGGTGTCGCTCCCTGATCTGTACTCATCAACAAACATAGACTATAAATGGCTCACTGTTGCTGTTTGTGATGCCATCTGCTCTGAGGAAACCAAGAAGAAATATAGGCACAGCTATTCACAATTCTTATTTTGATATCCCCACTTTGTTCTGTCATCCATGTATCCTGACGCTATTGCCCGTGGCCCACCTATTCTTTTTCATTGGCTGTTTGTACAGTGTTTGCAATTGGGTCTGTAATCAGTACACACTATTTGATTGTGTCCAGATTTGACTTGAAAAACTCAAACATGTTTGATTGACTGCGACTGAGCTCCTGTTGGGTCTGTTCTCTTCACACACTTGTAGATTCGAGTCTGTTCCCAACACGCACAGATTTCTGTGCCAACTAGCCATGCTGACTGTCCCCTACTAGTGATGACTGGTGCAGACTCTGTTCATCTGCGACTCGTGGATAAAATTGGCTGAAGCATCTTGTAGTGTGTCCCCAGCTTATCTCAAGAATGCCTGCACCGATCTTTCCTAAACTTGGTGGGAATATTACTCAGGTGGATCTCATGAAGTGATTCCCTCCTGGGGTGGATGGGTCATGGTCAACGTCACCCAACATACTATATCTTGAAAAACACATTGTCCATTGTATCGCCACAACACTCTGTGCTACAGAAATGATCTTGGTCTCAAAATAATCAGAATTTTATGAAGTCATACTGGAGTCATAATATGACTTCATAACCACAATTATTTTTTGATTCACTTTGAACGCCCCTGATTTCAGGTACTTAAATCTTAAAACATTGTTAATGCAGTGTTTCTTATAAATTTTCTGTTGACTTTTTTTGATGCTTCAGAGTTTCCCCTGATTAAAATTTTTATGTGACAACACCATAAACTACCCTCAGGCAAAATCTGCAGAAATGCAGACCCACAGAAAGTGTGCAAAAAGCCCCCAAATGTGTGCAGAGCCCTCATGCATGTAACATTTTGACAGTAGGATAGCCCTTAGACCTAAAAAGCAACATCTCTCAAATTTCATGAGTGTGGAAATTGGAATTGGCATGTCTTGGCTAGTGTTGGAATGCCTCCTCTCACCTCGAAGAAGGATGTAGGCAGGGAGGTGGTCCGAACTGCTCTGCACAGACTGTTGGAAAGATGAAAAATAGAAAGAATGGAACCAATCTTTGAAACAAGGAATCATGGAAACATTTATCAGTGTGCGAGTCTACTGTGTTCTGTCTTTGTATTGTATTCCCATTTTTAACTTCAAAGATTTTTTTTTGGTGAAAAGGACTTTAGGAAGAGATGAAACACTTAACCTTTAACCTCCTTCTGAATTTTATTTTTTGATTTTGACGTATGAAAGATAGGAAAGATGGGACAACATGGGGAGACCATGCTTGGAAAATATCTTTACTGAGGATCACCTTTCTGGTCACCTCTGATCTTTGGCCTTACCTTAAGAGAAGCCAGAGGTGTTGCTTGAGGATCTCAGTGTGTTTATAGGCTCATGGAGGGAAAATTCCCTCAAAGTAAAGCTTGTAGACATCAAAGTCGTTTTTAGTACAAACACTCACTGATGGCATCTTGTAGCACAGCAACCAGGTCATAGCATGTGTGCATCTGGACTGTGTACATGTGAATGTGGCTACACATGGTCAGCACAATTACTTAACATCAAAGGCCACTAAAATCTCCATCATCCCTAGTCAGTCCTTTCAAAGTGAATCATCCGCCAAGGTAAACAGAGATCTGACGATTCATGATATGACAGAAGGAAGAAGAAGAGAAAAACACAGAGATGAAGATGAGTTAAGGGCCTGTGCTGAAGACAGGCAGTATAAAGGAGAAAAATGGATGTGGAAAAGATTGAGATTGATAGATGGGAGGGCAAAAAGTGGCTTTGACTGGAAGAATGAAAAAAAGACGAGCGGAGATGTGGTCAAGTGAATCCACATCATAAAAGGGAGGAATGTATTTGCATATGAAGCAGTTGATACCTTCGAGACAGCTGGCAGACTGACAGAACTGGGCAGGTAAGAGGCCCAGCACCATGGCACATTCAAAAAGTGACACTTAACGAATGTGTGTGTGAGTGTGTGTGTCTGTGTGTGTGTGCGCCCATGCATGGAAGGGGCACCATTCATCTTAAACAGAACTTTTGCAGCAGTCTTCAAAAATAGACATACAATATCAGTTCTCTCTATTCCACAGGACATCTATCTATGTCTCTTTTAATTGTCATTCCCTGTTGCACAGTATTCTTTTCGTTTCTTCCCAAAGTTAAACCAAGGGACGGAAAAATGATGTATAGACTTATCGGTGGACAGACGTTATAAGAGAGCCCCGGTATGTGTGGATCATTTTAGGAGTTACTTCACTGTCTTGGCTTTGTATCAAAACAGCTGTATACACATGCACACATTTTAACTTATCACTCTCTTTCTTTGGCCAAGTGGCTATTCTTCATTCTGAAACAGTCTTCCTCTCAAACCTAAATGAATGCATCAATCAACATCCCCTCCTTGCTTCCTATCCTGCTTTATTCTCTTGTCATTTCAGTGCTGGTGACAAAGCAAGACATTTTCAAGATGCAGAAACAAAGTGTACTTTGTGATCTTTTTGACATTTATTACAGCATTTGCTCAATTTAAAATGGCTGCGTTGCAGAATACTTTTTAGTCTTACTCAGTTACATTTGTGATCAAACGGTGCACTTCTATTTAGTTAGATTTAACTACAATCCTCCATGAGCTGCAGTCATTTTACACAAAAACAGCAGAAATTGACAGAACAACAAAGTGAGCAAAATTAAACATGAACAAAATTGGCGAAGTAAGCACCAAAATAAAACAAAATTAACCATAAATAAATAAATAAATAAATAACATAAATGAAGAAAAATGAATGAAATAAGCAGAAAAATAAGAAAGAAAAGCATTTTCAAAGATCAAACTGAACAAAAATTAGCAAAGCGGCAACATAAAATAAAATTAAATGAAACAAAAATAATCACATAAATGAAGACAAATGAACAAAATAAGCAAAAAAATTAAGCAAAGTGCTAAAGAATTAACCAAATACTTAACACAATGCTAAAACAAACCAAGAAAACCAGCAAAAATGAGCAAAAATATTTGGGTAAATTCACAAAATTAACAACATAATTAATAAAATCAAAATGATAAAATGATAAAAAATGTGCAGTATATTAACAGAATTTGCAAGGTAATTACCAGAATAAAACAAAATTAACAATGCATGATCGCATAAACAGAGAAAAATAAACAAAAGCAGCAGACAGGTGCAAAAGAATCAACAAAATAAGTAACAAAATTATCAAAAAAAGAGACAAAATGAGCAAGAATGAACAATATTATCAGGTAGATTCACAAAATCAGCAACATAACTAATAAAACTGAGCAAAAAACAAACATAATAAGCAGGAGAATGATTATTTTTAATCAGGTGAATTTACTTAATTAAAAATAATCAGGTAAATTCACAAAATCAACAACATAATCATAAAAATTGCACAAAAAACAAACAGAATAAACAGAAAAATTAGCAAAATAATCAAGTACATAAAAAATTTACCAAGTAAGCACCAAAATATAACAAAAGAGAAAATAAGCAGACAAGTCAAGCAAATAACTAGCAACATAATCAGGAAAATTCACAAAAACAATAACATAATTAATAAAATTGATCAAAAATTGACCACAATAAGCTGAAATATGATCAGAAATTAACAAAATAATCAGGTATGTAAAAAAGGAACACAACAAGCAATAAAGTTGGACGAATGTCAAGTAATCAAATCATGACCTAAGCAATAATTACTTATGTCATGAAAAAATAATTAAAATCATTAAGTAAATGCACAAAACTGAAAAAAAACCCCATAGAATCTTGATCATGTATTATTGCATTGGCCCAGTTCTGGATATGTCTCTTTATTACCTATACTTAGATGCTAAATAACTTGTTCAAAAACATTATATAAAGCTGCAATAAAGTTTACATTATGACATTTTCCGCTACATGCGTAGTTTTTCCTGATGATTTATTTTCTACTCGAGTACTTCTGCTTCTTCTTGAATCATTATAATCATAAAATAACAATAAATTTACTGGTCTACTGTCTCTGTTTACACACTGCTTATTAGTGGTTTCCTTTGGCATTCATTAAAACATTTATCCAAAATCAACAGTTGGAAAAACCCTTGGATTTCTGTAAAGCCTCTCTGCCTTTGTCTCGTTTAGAAACCATAATAAAGTCCACATTTAATGCACAGAAAAAAACTGACTGACAGAAGAAACATAAGTTTACAAGGCTTGTTTTCTGTTCAAGCCTAAATTCACAGCTTCACAGGCTTGTTGGATTCCTCCGTAATGAGTTTCAAGTGTTTAAGTGTTGCTGTTCTGAAATGATGAATGGGATTTTAAGGATTATACAAAATGAATAATAATTTAAAAAAACTGGAATTATGCAGCATTAACATTTACTTCAACGTTACATTTAGTATGTGATTGGCTGTGAAGTATCGTGTTGACAAGGTTTGAGTAGATGTACAAAAATATAGTGGTAGGTTTTGGTTTGGTGACAGCTCAGTGGACTCAGCTGCGTGCTATTTACGTGTCGCATGCCTTCAAAATCTATTGCTGCCTGTCAAGCCACTGCCACCTGTCTCTTCCATCTGTCCTGTTCTTCACAATTCACTTTCTAAAGAAACATACAATACAGCAATAAGTAAATAAATATACGTATAAGATAAAATAAAACTTTTTGCAGATGAGGAAAGTTTATTATTTCCCTCCAGGAAGTGTTTATTGTGAAATGGAGTTGACAACGATTAAGATCTAAAAGATGATGGTATAAAATGTTTGGTTTAGAGACGGTGGTGCTGATGAAAAAATGGGGCAGAGCTGAAGACGTCGAGATTCTCTTTAGGAGTGACAAGGATGGACAGGATTAGGAAGAAGCAAATCAGAGGGACAGCTCTGGTGGGACGTTTTGGAGACAAAGTCAGAGACGCCAGATTGAGATGGTTTGGACATGTGCTAAGGAGGGATAGTGAATATATTGGCAGAAGGATGCAAAAGATGGGGGCAAACAGGAAAACTAAAGAGGAGGTACGAGGATGTGGTGAAAGAGGACATGCAGCGAGATGGTATGAGAGAAGATGCAGAGCACAGGGTTAAATGGAAGCATTCACTGTGGCCACCCCTAATGAGAACATTCTGCATGCATGAAAACTTCCACGACCTCAAGTCCCAGCTGACCAAACCCACTGAGTGACAGGTCTAACTGAGATTTTTACTGACTCCTCACTTTCCATCAAAAGGACTCCTCAGATGCACAACTGAAATTCTCAGCATGCTGTATTTACTCCCGACAGGTGGGTTGATTACACTTGCTTTCTTCACTGTAACATGACTTGTTATTGCCTTTAATTCCCCCTCAGTCATTTAATTCTGACTGAAAAGGGTTTTCATATTTCTCACTTCTGTCTCTCAGTCTCAGTTGCTTTTTATAAAACCCTCTTCACATGCTCTGCTTTTCTCACAAGTAAACACATTGCACACATGCACATTCTTCACCATCCAGGGTTTATTAATTAATTTTTTTCATCCCCCATCCTGTCAGTGGCCGTGGGCAGAGGCATTATGCTTCCACGTTGTCTTAAGTTGGTGCTACTGGTTTAGATGAACTGTTACCATGGTAACACGGTGAGTAGTTTTTAATTTGTCTGTTGGTGTCACCGGATTGCTAGTTTGTTAACCGTCACCACTACTTTAGAATCAGACAAACTATTTTTTTTCTTAAAATCACTTCCAAATATATCAAAAACAACAATCTTATTTTATGATAAAATACAAAACATGACTTCTAGTGCTCAATCTTTAACGTTTTTATTTTCTATTTATTCAATAGAGCATAGTTTTGGGGGTGAGTGCTTAAACTAACCACATTGTAATATGACTTTGTTCTGCGATGCTTTGTGAAGTTATACCAAGTTAGTAAGCTAGCGGTTAACATTAACTTACCCATATGTGGACTAACACCCAGATAATGTGATTGAATGTTTATATACCCTTCCATGTATACGGAACAGTTGGAACAGAATGCGCCAGAGCTCTGAGCCAAATTTGATCCTGGAAGTTGAACAGCATGTAAAGAGGTAAACAGAAGAACCTGGCTGACTGCTAACTGTTGAACGTGGTTATAACTGATGGGGTTAATTTTTGGATAGATACAGACACCCTTCATGCTCGAGCTGAGCATTTGATACATGGAATTGGCTACGGGTGTGGTCTGTGACATTGTAAGTTAACTGGAAATGGCCTAATACTAACATGCTGAAAGAGTGCATATCACCACCTATCACAGCAGAGGTGACATGATTTCAACAATAAATTGTTTACACTTCTGTGCATGTATACTGGGACAAAGACAGTAGTCCAATTAAATAGCTGTGCATAAATGTAGTGAGTGTCTAATACAATTTAAGGTTTTATTGAAAAAGTGTACTGTGCAACTAAACTCCAGAGTATTGTTTTTCTCAATGCGATAAGTGTACTTTTGCTTAGGGCACACTGTCTGCTCAGCTGTTCAGAAATGGTAAGACACTGAGAAGTTTTTTTTTTATTTTTTTTTTTTTTATCATTTTCTGACATTGTAGTCAGGAAAACATCAGGATCCAAAATGGATTATTTTGAGTATAACAGGGACCAAGCACTTTGAAGAACTCTCAGAGTTGAAGTAGATTTGGCTATAATACCTTCAGAAATATGAAATGCCTTCTTAAAAACATTGGCTTAAGGTCTTAATAAATCTCCACCATTTGAAGAGAATCAGGTTTCCCTGAAAGACAAACTGATGAACTTTAAAAAGATTTGGACTTTTTATTTCTCTTATTTTTCTTAAGTTACATTATTTTCACAGTACTGGATTCACAATTTGTGTAATGCATTATTTGGAAGAACTGACTGTCCTTCAATAAGAATATTTGAAACCTTCACCAAGGAGGTCGCTCTCTCTGCCATCATCGGTTTGTAAGTCTCCGTAGTAGCGATTTTACACAAAAAGTATGAGTGGATTTTAGATTTTTTCAGATCACAAATGTGTTTGCAAAATTTTTCTGAAGTTTACAATTAAGTTGGTTTTAACTCTTTGAATGAATTTGTACTTCATCTGGTGTCTTCCAGAGGACCTGCAACTTGAACTCAAACATCACTCAGAGCACTGAACTTCCTTGATGATGTTTTGTACTCTCTGAGAACTGTCTAGTATTTATGTAGTTTTAATTAAATCAAAGTATAGAAAAGCAAAGATCATGTGACCAAAAATCAGCTTTCTTTTTTTTTTATCAGTGTAAGTTGTTTTACAGCAAAAATTACTGAGATTGGATGTAATTGAAAAATTGGTGGTTCCTCTTCTTTGTAGTGGTGGAAAAGTAGGTCAAGTCTGTTGCAATGAAGCACTATGACCTTCAGTTCTTGATATACTTTGCTTGATTTTATGAATGGTACCGTTCTGTTATATGTTGGCTCCACCCCTTCTATGTATCTGTTATAGAATTTGTCCCTTATGCTATCGTTTCATTAAGCGTCATGAAAGTTTATGTAGTTTTTTGTGCAATACTTTTGACAGACTGATAGACAGACACATAACCTCCTACGAGGAAATACTTTGGACAAAACTACATTAAAATCTGATGTCAAACATATCAAAGGTCAACAGTGCTGCAAGACCATAATGTTCTGCAGAAACACATTTCACCTCATTATTCAGTGTGAAAACCAGGAAGATCAGGGTACACTTTGATTATACTGTAGTTCATATGTGGCTTGATTCTGAGGTGGTGACACTAATCTGGACCTTGACAGAATGGTAGCTTTATAAAACGTATGTACGTACTAGAGGTCAACCAATATTTGGAATTTTGACGTATATCAGTGTCAGTGGTTTTTTAAATGCAACAGGCCGATATCAAGAAATCAATTCAAAACTGGGTTATTTCAGCTCAGCTCAGCTCGGGCTCAGGTTGATCACTAGTACGTACATGTACACTACCAGTGAAATTTTGGACACAGCTTCTCCTTGAGTGTTTATTTATTATTTATTATTTTATTATATTTTTTTTATTTCACTATTGGACATTAAATCTGAAGACAACTAAACTGCTAAAAAAAACCATACATAGCATTATGTCATAAGCAAAAGTGTTAAACAGTGGTGTTTAATCATTGATATATCACAAATGCTACTAGCTAGTTTCCCGTCATCACAGACTGCACCCATAAGCATGCAAAGCTGTCATCATGTGGCTTCTTTGAACAATCTAAAACATAAAACACAATACTTCAATGGAATACATAATAGTACTACATAATTCCTTGTACTGTAGTTTCATATGAGTTCTTTCACAGTTTGGATGTCTGCACAATGTTGAGTATGCTAACCATAAAAAAAAACAAAAAAAAAAACACTGAAATAGATGATATGTCCAAACTTATGACTGATGGTGTACCTGGTTGAAGACATGCAGAGGAGCCACATTTTTGAATTTTGAAGATTTTGTTGTTCCCTTGCACCATTTCAATTAAAGCAGAAATCTGTGCAATGAAATAACTGCTGTAGATTCAGATTTTGTTGGAAGTCACCAGACACAGCTCAGTGTATCCGTCCACAACATCTAAACAGGGGCACTGAAGGGTTTTAGGACTGAAACCTTATTATTACACCTCAGTGTAGTTTCTGCTCAAGCTTTTCTGTGAGGGGAATTTCTAGCAATATACTTGGAAAACTAAAGCCTTGAGAAATATATTAAACTTTCAGAAAATTTACTTCTTATACCTTTATATGATGGTTGTTAATCTCGACCATTGTCTTTTAAGGCCAGATGACAGACATGAGAAAGTTTGTGAAGAGAATCTGGACACTGAATAGTTGTCTCTAAAAGTAGATAGATGTTTTGTCCTCTGTGTCTTTCAAACGCGGCCTTTATTTATTTATTTTTTCATGTGCTGTCATGTCTGAAAGAATCACTGGTGCCTTTTCCCTTATTCTTTTCAATTACCTTTCCCTGCATCACTCAGTCCTGATTTACTGGGACTAATTTTGAAGCGCCTGTATATCATAGCAGAGCAGTTTGGAGTGTGGATGGCATGTGCAGACAGTGGATTAACAAGGGGGAATGTGCCTCCGAAAGCTCAGCTTATGGTTGAATACACTCCACATGACACACGGAATGGCATTCTCAGAGAGACGGGGAGCTAAAACACAACATGAATTATTCTTGCCACTAAAAATTCATGAACATGTGTCTATGCGAGTGAGCTTGTATTTTGTGGAAGTGTGTTGCGCATAGATCCCAACGTCTAATTCATGTATTTCCAAAGGACTTATAGAGCATCATTGCTACTTACAGTGTACACTAATACTAAGGTAAGAGGCTTTTGGGAGTGAAATGATGACTTAAAAAATAGAATCAGGCTGGTACAGATGTTTTGGCAACTATTTATTCAACAATTTCATTTCATACATGAGAATGAACCTCTAAATTAAATAGAATAAATCCCACAGACAATGGGACAAAAACACCTCCATTACGGTGCTATATCAAATCAAGCCCGCTCGGTACCGCTTGATATGAAAACCTTTATTCAGTGACTCATCAAGGTACATCAGAAGCAGAACTAATGTGTCTAGCACTAATCCTGATCTTGCTGAGCTTTACTGTGGATATTTTTATTTAGTGACTGATAGTAAAATACAGCGCCTTCCATCTACAGTACATAAAGGTGTGTGTTGCTACAAGGAAGATGACAAGAGGACAAAAGCATTAAATTGCTTACATATACCGCAACCTAGAATTAGATAACAGTGTGTATAAACATTATTTCTACCATTCTTCAAACTCATTATTTGCAGCATATTTCTAAATCTCAGTATTTCAAGTCAGCAATCAGAGCAGAGAACAGTTTCTTCCCAATGACAGCGACATGACAGAATTACTGAAGAATCACTGAATCATTTTATTAACATTTGTGATCTTAAACTCAACAAATACATGGTGTCAACATACAGGGACTGGCAGAATGAGACGTGCTCATGAGTCCCCATTTTAGGCGGAAACTAAACAAAAGTTCAAATGAAATATCTTCCTGAGATGCAAAAGAAAAATGATAACAGAACAAAAGCAACAACAAATCATAAAAAAAGAAAAAAAAAACACTACATGCCATTGTGTTACATGTATCAGTGTGACAATATGGAGACTGGGCCGATTTTAGTGTCAATATTGCAGAGGAAGAGGTGGACTGTATTGGCCTAGTGGTGCTTTTACGGCTGCTGTTTGGAACAAAACCACCCAAACTTTGACTTAGAATAAAACACGGTTAAAAAAAATTAGCAGTGTGGACAAATCATGAAGTAAAGTGGCCATTATGTTTATATTCACCCCTTTTAAATCAGGGATTCAGAGTTGATATTTGTATAGTTATGGGCCTCTAAAATCATGAAACGGTGGAGTTTTGGCATGCTTTAATAATAACCAATAGTGGCTATTTTTGCTTTTTCAAGCGCAGGCTGAAGAGAAATCAGGTGAAAAAAGGAGAAAACTGGTGTTGCACAGTTGCAAGGCACACATAGACAGACCTCAAACATCACTATGCAGCTCCCAAAATTGCCTGTCATGAAATGAATTGTAATGGTCTTAGCTCATAGTATAGATAAAGTCATTACCTTTATCGATATGCAGCCTGTTATAATAAAAGAAAAAAGCGATTGTGATGATAGCGGCTAAAATGCAGAGATCGGGGAATCTATAAACGTCTGTGAGCAACAAATGATCCCCCATTGAACTGAGTTATTACAAACAGCTAATGCTGCAATCCAGATTGTATTTTTGTGCATTTTATGGTTCACTTTTTGTTCTAAAATGAATATATTTCCAAGTTAAAGAGGCAAAACTCAGAGTACACCAAAGTTTTTTGTGTGATTTTGCATCAGCCTGCATGTGCCTCTGCCAACATGAAAATTGTTCACAAAATTGGACAATTTCATGCCAAAATGAATGCCAGTATTGCGCCGCGCTGCCTGATCTGCATAAAGACACAAGCTCAGCTGCACCATTCCCACCTTCACTCAAAGAAAGCAGGTTTGTTCAAAGCCAGGGAATTAAGCTGAAAAAATGGATGCATTCCAAATGGAGTTAACGCCACTACTGTCCTGCCACCAACGTGACATTAGAGGCCCATAATGTGGTGGTTATTATTAAACCAAGTGATATATGTTGAAAAAGCAAAGAGGCAACAGGTTTAAAGCTTAGTTTCAACCGCACAACAACAAAGAAAAACAACTGATAACAAACTGAAAGATGTCACAGAGCTACAGTCGATTCTATCTAAAACGGTGCATGATGGCGCGTGCCAGGCTGTTGATAGAACACATTAAAAAAGATTCAGGTTTGGTCTAACTATTAGAAAAAGCCATTTGCAGGAAATTAGCTCATTATTTTCATGTCAAAACAAATATTTACATGTGGTTTTCATCAGAAATAAAACACACAATAAAACAAACAAAACAAAAAAAAGCAAAAAAAAAAAGCAAAAAATCACACACCCAAATTGTCACCATTTACTAAGAAATACACATCTAATTAGTCAGAATGCATAATTCAGGACATGGCACCTGTTCCGTCTAATCCAACTCATCACTGCAAACCTGGTTAATAAGTGAGTGTTCACATCATGATACAAAACAGCCTGTTTCTCTCACTCCTCTTTTTTTCCTAACATGAAGACAGATGTAAAGCAACAAAAACATAATTGACACTGCCACTGACTCAAGACACACTTTGAAGGAATATAGGGGAAAAAAACTATATAAAAACAAGACATTACATCGTAGTGAAACAGTTTCCATAATTCTATACATAAATGGTGACTGAGAACGAGGAGCCAGTTTAGAAAATGTTTGAAGTTTTATCTGTAAAATATTGATTGACTTTAGTGCACTCAAAGTAAAATATGGAAACTGGCACACTTTTGCATTTTTAAACTAAGAACTATGTATTCAAAGTGTCATATATAACTAAACACTATGTCAGTGGTGACACACTACAACTTAGGGAATAGATCTAATGGTTCCCAGCTTGTGACTTACCCCAGAAGTGCTTGAGTTAAGACTTATTTGTAACTTATTTGCATAATGTTGTAAATTGGCCACTGAATTGGAGACAGATGGGCCCTATTTTTTTTATTGCCCTTGGTAATAATTTGCTCCCTCTTAGCAGATTAGTGCCTTGCCTTTAAGTCTTGAATTACAGAGGCCACAGTGCTTATCGCTCTTTCACAGGAGGGATGTAAATCAACCAAAGTCCTACAAACTAATATAAGATGACAGGAAGGAACAGAAGTTGATTACAGGGATACGTTACATATTTGACTTGGTGTGTGATACTTTGCCCCACATGAATCATTTGCAGAATCTGGAAAACACACATATTCTACTTTCCCAACAGACAAAAGGCCAATACCTGGTAAATTAAGAACATCTTTTCCAAGCTGCATGAATTTCCTTCTTTTTTTTTGTTAATATTTTCTTTCTGCTTCAGATCTGCAGCAGTATGAACATGCCCCAAACACAATAAGCCACTGTTCTTCAAGATTAGCTCACAATTAGACTTTCATTGTGGGTTCCGCTTAAATAATCTTCATTCAAATAAATAAAAAAAAAACAAAAAACCAAATAACCAAAGTTTAGCCCATACACATTATATACATGCCCTGTGCCAAAATGAAACATTGTCTCATAAGGAATATGCAATGACAAAATGAAAAATGTAAATAGATAAAAGTGGCTAATATACAAATTTTAAGAAGAATTTTAAGAAGTACGGGAATCCAGAATTTTCAAACAGCAATTTTCACAATAAACCACATTTTGGCAGACACAATATACAGCAGGGAGTCAGAACCATTTAAACCAAAAAAATATAAGATTTTGATATATAAAAACCATGATTTAGCTCACATTTTCAAAAAAGATGCACTGTATTTTTTTCCAGGATTGAATCAAAGACAGCCTTGTCATCCTTCCGCTGCCCATTTGAATAGAAGAGCCATTCATCAAGGCGATCTGGTTGTTGGCAAAGGAATACAGTTGCTCATTCAGACATTTTTGTGCTTCTCTATTTGTCTTCAGTTCTTCATTTTGGGAAGGAGGCCCCTGCAGATCTATGACCCAGCACTCACACGTATGTTTTTTGTTTGTTTTTTGGCTAATTTATCTTTTTTTTTTCCCTTTTTTTTCTCTTTTGCTTGAAAACCCCATGAAATTGAAATCAAAGTTGCGTTCGGCTCTGGAGACAAAAGGAAATGAAGAGAAAATACAAAGTAACTGAATTATATAAGGTGGTTACTGGTGAAAATGTCGTTAAACAGATGGCATCTCCATTTGCACTTGAATGAAGTTCAGAGTGGATGCTCATCTGTGATCCAAAACAAGAACGTAACCTCATTTTCTGCACAATACACTGTGGAAAGCTGCCTTGACTTCACGTTTACAAGAGGCATCAATCAAAATATAATTTCCAGAAAAAAGTCACTGGCACACAAAGAGTTCTTTAATCCTTAATTTCCTGGTTTTGACTCTGCTGTGTTTTAGCTTCTCACAGAGCTTCTTTTTGTACATTTCACTTGGTTTTCAAGCCTTAAAGTAATGAACTCAAAGGGATGACAAATGAAATTATTCAAAGTGAAAAGCTAAACTAATTTCAATACAATTTATACAGCTCTAGCGAGAGAGAGAGAGAGAGAGAGAGAGAGAGAGAGAGAGAGAGAGAGAGAGAGGTGATTGACTCTTTCTGTACACCCAAACCCTTTTAATGCGATTTACAAACTACTGTAAGCTGTCAAGAGGACACCGAAGGTGTTGGTGTTTTGCTAAACTGCAGCCTGGACAGTGCAGGAATATACAGACAAAAGTACATATAGACAGCAGATTTAGCAAATGGTTGTATATACTTGATTGAATTTATTCAATGGAATGCTTAATGTAGCATCTTTCATATATTTTTGGTGTGTATTCTCTGCTCTACACAATACCACACTACCCTTTACCCCTACCCTATAATGAAAATCATATTATACACTTATCTGACAAACCTTGCTACAGTGTTACACAAAACCTTCTTCTTATCTTACAAGGGTCAACTGTTTAATTACAAATCTATTTAGAGGAGGCGGTCGGGGGAAGTGGATCATCTAAAAGTACCATATTCAGTGTGATAGACATGAACATGTATAAGGCGTAAACAGCACAGATCTTCATTCAAATAAAAAGAATTAAGAAAAAAGACGCAATGCATAATCAAAAGCTGTGAGCTAAGCAATGAAATGATGGCCAAAGATAACCACCTACAAAGCATTTACATTGCTACCGACAGACAATACATGAAGGCATTGACAGAATTTCAATGGCGTCTGTATTTTTAGGCACCGTGTTGATGTGAGATATGATATGTGTTAGGGGACATGTGTGAACCAAGGTGTGTTCAGGTTTCTACTTGGAACAGGAGCAGAAGGGAGATGAACAAGTAGGCCATGTAAAAAGCAGTCATGGTAGATATACAGATTTCCAGATATTCATGTTGGGGATGAGAAAGTAAATGAAAGAAGGGGACAACTTCTGCAGCGACGGCGAGCTGCCTGTAAAAAACAACCACGAAAAGAAGCAAGGAGGGAAATAGATTTAAATAAAGGACATTGTGTCAGTGATGGAAATGGCCTAAACAAAAGGCAATAATAGGAAAACACTTGGGGAACTTCTCTGTCTGTGAACTGCCTGTGGTTTCTCCATTGACGCAAGAGGGGCAGTGGTCAGAGGTGGAGAAGAAATGGAAAAAGAGACAGAAAGAGAGAAGAGAGGCAGAGACTGAAAGAGGGTAAAGGAGAGAGAAAGAGAGCTGCACAGCTCCCTCTGCAGTCTAAATGAAGTATTCTTTCTTTTCTTCTGCGTGTGCATGGTTGCCCTCAGCGTTGATAATGGCTGTGTCGGCGTCAGGTGCATCGTCCGCTCCTTTGGCCTCGTTTGTCAAGTATGTTCCTGCGGAAATGAAAAACAAACCTATATCAAGGAAAACAAATACTGAGCAGCTCGGCATGGTGTTCACTGCCTGAGGCGAAAAACAGATCTGAAGACAACCTCAGTAATACTACATTATTCATATAAACTATGATGAGAACCTCGTACAGGATATGCAAATGCAGGAGAGTAACTGTGCAAAGCCCTGCACAGATACAGCAGATTAGCATCCGCAGACACCTTTACTGTCTTCAAAAGTGGCAGTTAAAGGCTTACAGCTGCATGTCCAACAATATGATATGGATCTTAGTTTTAGCCAAGAAAACAATTTTGCAGCATAAAAGTGGCAAACAGACAGATTAAAGTAACACTTCTGCAAGTCATTAACACGTGTTATGCTGCATTTTCAGCCCAAGTTTTTTGTGCTTTTGCTTGTTTTCATTCTTGGGTTTTTTGGGAATAACCGGCATTTTAAGCAGCGATGGATAAAAACAAACACGAGAGAGCTGCAGTTCAGAGTACCTCAATGCTATTTGAAATCAACAAGGGAAACAAAAAATCTGATTTTCAATCATTTATTTGCAGAGGTTTGCGTTACAGACCTCCTTTGTCCAACTTTCTTCAGACTTAATCAAAGCAATTACAAATTTCACCCTCATCTGAGATATTTTTGAAAAAAAATTATGCACAAGCAGCTAAAAGCTATTTAAAAATCAATAAGAATTTTAACTGCCTGTTTGCAGAAGTTTAGACAGTCTTTGTATAACTTTCTTCAGATTTGATCAAAACAATCACACATTTTACCATTAAAAGTATTTTTTAAAGCTATTTATAGACTATTCTTTCAACAAATAGACACATGAAGGGTACATATCCATTAATCCTCTCTGTGGTTTTCTATTCTATTCTGTTCTTGTTGCGAAGAAATCCCAAGAGCAGACCAACAATCAGAGTGATGTCACTAAAAAGCATTACCTGTGTGATCTGATCTAGTTTTTTTTTCCTGTACCATATCTCCTTTGTTGTGTGAAAATGACTCAAAACACATCAGTGTAAAGTACCTTTACAGTGACTGACATGTTCCCTTATTTCACCGAACAGACCTGGTCCTATGCAGACAAAGACAGGCTTGGACAGAGCCATTAATAGACAGACTAACATATTATTGGTTTTGAAATTTTCATGGGATTTGTTGAAAGTGACAAGAAATATAGAATACTTCCAGACTAATCTTTTAAGCCTACATTTTTTTTTGTTCCATTTTATATTATATTCTTTATTACAGGTATATTGTGCTGCTGTGTCTTTGCCCTTGGAGGAAGCTGGCTAAAGAAATGTACAAGTAGGACATGGTCCACTGGGTAAAGCTTTAAAGGACCCAGGTCTGGTCCGTTGTGGTTTTACCTTTATGCCTGGCCAGGTATCTTCCCAGAACAATGATTAAACACAAGGTGACAAAGACCACTACAGCCACCACTCCGCCGATCAAGGCATGGTCAGTGCCGTGCTGCCCCAGAGCGTTGGGATCTGAAGGAAGACACAGAAAGAGAGACACAAAGAGAAGATGAAGGCGCAGCTTAGTGAGGTGATGGAGTGAAGGCAGAGAAACAGCAAAAGGCAGACAATATAAAACAGAGCAAGGGGAAAAGAGAAGATTATTTCCAGTTCATTCCTGGTCTAATGATCGTTCTGAGCTGCTGTCATTGGTCCCCCCTTTCACAACATGCAGTCAGAATAGACTTGCCTGGCTCTGTGAGAATAATAAAAAGGAGAGAGACGGACACCGCATTGACATAAGGATACAGACACAGGCAGACACATATTCGCCCTGCAAAATGAAGGAAAAAGAGAATGAAAGAGTGACTCGGAAAAAAGATGTGAATAATTCAAGACCACCCCCATGGTGCTGCAGGAGTCCCCAACATGCAAACCAGGGCAGCAGTGGAAGAGTGGTACACAGTAAATAAATCATCACACAGAAAATAAAAAAGGAAAGATCAATCTTTTTCTGTTTCTTAGCGAGGTAGGACTGTTGTTAGGAAAATGAATTAGGTGTTAGAAGGTAGCTACAGTAGAAAAGATAGTCAAGTCACGAAAGAGTGAAAAATGTGCATGATGAGCCAGTTCATGGCACATGCAAAAAAACCATCAAAGCTTTCTTTTTCCTCCAACAATAGCTTTTTCCCTTTATTCACCTTGGCTTCCCTTTTCCACAGTCTGCCTTGAAGGCTATTTGAGGTAAGAGTAAGGACGTGACACTGACGGCGTATGGGCGCCCCACAGATGAATCTAAAAAAGTTGACAGTGACAGCGGTGGGGGAGATGGGTAACGGAATAGCCTGTATTATTCATATCAGTCTATGACACCTGAGAAATTAGCACTCATCTCATTATCCTCCACCGAGTGCCAGGGCATGCCATATACAGGCCTGTCACTTTGTGAGAGTATTTGTGTGTGTGTGTGTGTGGAGGTTCATGATTGCTAAAATATGGCAATGTCAAAGCAGGGTGAGCAGTGATGGAAGGATGGTTTATACATAGAGCGCACGCCGTGCATTGACTTCTCTTCCCTATTCTGCTTTTCTTTGGGTATCCGTCCATGTGGCCAAATTGAACAGCTGGCTCACTCTCGCTCCATAACTCTCCATGGTCTGAGTGACCAGGCCGTCACACTTCACTGCCTCTCAGTGGACAAGCACACACACACACACTCATACCGACATGCGCGCTCATACACAGACATGTGTAGCATGGTTTCAGTGTGCTGCAGTTCTGCTTGGTCAGTGGAGCAGAGAGTAAAGGAATGTTCCCCCAGCACAGCCCAGCAGGGCGAGGACTGTGGCGTTTAGTTACACACATGGCTGTGTCTCTTCACCTCTATCTGTCAGTACAGTTTTTTACCATCATGACTGCTGAGCTTCACTCTGGCAGGTACAACCCAAAGCAGGTGCAAAGAATCCATGGCCATACAACTGTACATCTACCTATACAGAGCTTCACTCTTTGTGTTTGTGAGCTGGTGTCATGTTCAAGGGGTTGTCTGTAAGTCGAACCCCTGGACACTTCCACAACACGTCTGCTTCTGCTGCTACTGCATCAATTTTGACCTAAAGGGAATACTCCTCTGAAAACTCCAGTGCCTTCTGACTAACAGACTGTCTCTGACTGTAGGGCTGCAAGGTGGTTTGGAACAACATCATTAAAAAACTGAAACTAGCAGTGAAAAAAATAACTGTAATTTAAAAACGAAAAGCTACAATGAACAGTGTGAGATGAAATGAAAAAAAGAGGAAGGAGCTTTTCATCTTTCACCGGTGTTAATAATTTACTGCATAAACCACCGGTGCTAAAGGTTTAAGAATAAAGAATGAGAAGAAAAATTAAAGAATAAGAATTAGGCAGCTTTGCCCAATATGACACATTTATTAAACAATGGCTTTTCTAAATGATACGAAGCCATGCACCATTTTATCTTCTATATTTCAAGGCTTCCTTGAAATATAAAGTAAAAGCACAAGGCAAATTAGGGAGCTCTTCTGAACAGAAGTACAACTAATCTGGTTTGGAGAGGATTCTAAATTGCATCTTCAGGCTCCATCTTAATATCAGAAGCAAGATATTTAGTTATTTATCAGAAAAGTCGTAATCTTGATGGATAAATGATGCATTATACAGAACTAGTTCATATTCAAACTGTGATTCCTATCTGATCGGAGTGTTAATCAGATATGAAGTTGGATATACTGTATTGATATTATTTGGCTTAGCTGGACATGTATACAGCAAATTCAATGTGTCTCATTGGTAGGTTCAGGTCAGCTGTGTTAAGGCAAAGATCCTCTCTGGGACAGATACACGTTCCAAAGTCAAGGCCCCAGCTCTGTTCAGAGGGAAAAACGCATTTACTTCCAAACATTATGCCAGTCATGAGATCAATAGGGTTCTACATATCACCAAATATAAAAAAAATGACTTTTTCAGGACAATATTTTATTACCTCCAGCAAGGATGTTATGTTTTGTCAGCGTTAGTTTATCTATTTGTTTGTTCACACCATAACTCAATAGCTATCAACAGATGTGGATGAAATTTTCAGGATAGGGCAGAAATGGCACAAGAACCAATCAGATTGTGGGAGTGATCTGGATCAGGGTCTGGATCCAGAAGGCTCTTCACCATTATGAGATAGGGCCAACGTCAACATTTGTTCTTGTGATGCCACAAATAACAACCAGAAAAGTCAAAAAACAGGATAACACCATAATAGATTCTATTAAACCACAAAGTTTGATCCAGATACTGTATGGGCAATATTCTGGATATAGTGATCCAGAATGGTTATATTTACAGATGATGAGGAATAATGGCTACTACAGTGGGGACAATAAGTATTGGGAAATGTAAAAATGTGCAAGTTCACCCATTTAAAAAGATAAGAGAGGTTTG
>JAQQAE010001922.1:0-23753 GCA_029823295.1 Pseudamia nigra
CCCGACCCTGGCGAGGATTAAAGGGTAGAAAATGGATGGATGGATAATTATGTTGTAAGGATGATGATTATTGTTCTAATAATTGCTATTATTGCATTTGTTATGAGAGTAGAATAGCTTCAGAGTAAGACTTCAGGTACAATACCCATTTGCCTTTTATTGTAGCGCAAACACCTTTCAGTACCACTATAACATTATAATATATCAGTATTAGACAAACTTAACACCATGAACCAATTGGCCCTGAGTTTCAGCCACAGCACCAGGTCCAGATCATGTCCAGATGACAACACTGAGGATGTGAGACAATGTGCACTTAGGTAGGCAGTTACATAATTATCTGAAATCAACAATGTCCCAGGATAGACTTTTAAGACCTCATCTATGATTTTACAAACATAAAGACGCGTCAGTGGGCATTTAATGGAGAACACCATTTTTTCCACAACACATTTGTTCCAACACATTTCCAACAATAGCTAGTGATCTTTTTCTGCAAATAAAAATAAAGATGAGTGAAACCTAGTCATTTGACTTTTATTAGGCTGGCAATTAGGCATTTTCTCAATATAAAGGCTAAGGTCATATCTACTATCTTTGTCCTACAGTATACTGTACCATGGGAAAATATGTGTGAATGATAATCATCAAATGGGGCCCGCTGAGATGGTTCATACACAGGGTCCATAACTTCATGTTATGCCCCTGAATGCATGTACTGATGACACTGCACGTACTAAGCTTTTCAACATAACGTGGACAGCGGCCTGAGCAGGGACACCCAGCCTTCCCGCCACCTCCTCCTGTGGCACTGAAACAACCCCCCAGTGAGGAAAACCCACAGTAACTGGCTCAGCGTGATCCTGAAGTGAAAGCTTGCATTCATGGATGTGACAATTCACTCTAAATGATCTTATTTAGAGATCCATAACAAGAGAAAAAAATGACATCAAGAGCATAAAAATACAATAACTGTTAAACTGTATGACCAGTGTCCAAATAGCATCCTCGTGAACGGAAGAGCTGTACACTGCAGGAAACAGATCGTGCACTTTGAAACCTCTGCTTTGTGCACAGGGTGCCTGGTGTCAGCTTCACCGCTAGATGGCGGAGTTTTGTTTAAAGACAGATAGAGAAGCTCAGTGCTGGGAGGCCGTCGCCCCTCCGCAGGTAAAAGCTGGAATCCTGCAGACTTAGGCTTCTGTGGATGAAGTGGAAGAAACACACGAACACACACACACACCCGTGCTGGGTGTTTCCCTCCATGCACACACTCAGCATCTGCGGCAGGACGCTGCCTCCGGGTGATGTGGCTGTCAGGAGGCACATCACCCAGCAGTGTGGTCCGCGCTTTGCAGCACCTGAAGGCGTCATGTAGTGTTCACGATGAGGCAGCTCAAATTAAAACATGCACGTCTGCGAAAGGGGAAGTCAAAAGCGGATACGAGTTCCAAACCGCTTAACTTCAGGGTGATGTGTAACAAGAAAACCGTTTTCAGCTCATTCAGGTTCATGACCCGCTGGCGCAGGGTCTTAAGTAAACGGGTGGTGTTATTTCAGGGATGTGGTCTGTACAGAAAAATGCGTTTCTAAAGCCACGTTGTTTCAGTGACAGCAGCAGGACAGCAGATGACACAACAGCCCCTGAACGCATCATGCTGCACTTTTCTCCACAAGATCGAATCACATCGGAAGTGGCTTTGTTAAAGTAATACCGCATTTACAGAATAATATTACATTTACAAACAGCGTCCTGCGAATTAAAAGTCATTTTGGTTACACCGTAATATTTTCTGCAGATGTTCAGTGAGCCGTCCTCCGCGGTTACTTTTCCAGGAGACCAAGTGGAAAATTCATCCCAATCCATGCTACCTGATAGGCTTCTCTAGACAAACGCGGTGTAATTTGGAACTTCATCGGGAAATTAAATTACAGGAGCACTGACGGTTGCTCATTTGCATCTCTGCAGCCCTGGCGCGCAACCGACACCTTAAAACACCAGACTGGAGGCTTCATTCCTGATGATTTGAATCATGCAACCGACAGGAAGGAGAAATTAAAGTTTGCACAAAGAGATTCCAAATATATTCAGTCGTGCGGTGATGCTTATCTGCCATGGACGCGCAGCTTGGTAATGGAGCAACAGGCTGGAGCGCATGAGAGGAAGCCTGGTGTGCGCTGAAACGCGCTCAAACCTATTCCCCGTTGCGCTACAGACGCACTGCGCGCGGCAGTAACTGTGCAAACGGTTTGTGAAGAGGTTGATGCAAGAGGAAAGAGGGCGGTCAAAGTGTGACGGCAGACACCGGAGCCTGCCCTGACAGCGCCTCCACTCCCGACTCCGCGGCGCGTGTTCCTCTCGCCTCGCACGTGTAGTTTATTGTTCATCCAGGGCGCGCTCCTCGGCCGCGGGACGGCGCATGCTTGTACGGACCTCCGCTCCTTTGATGCCCGCTTTGGTGATGCCATGCCCCGGAACCACAGCGGAGATGAAGGCAGCTCCGGGCTCTGGATGAGGACGTCGCCGGGGCACCGTACTGAAGGCTACGGCTTGAAAGATGTGGAGACCGGACGAAGGATGATGAACAACGCGGGAGACGGTTTGCTGTCAGCCTCCTGCGCCGGCACAGGTGCGGCCGGGTCCGAGAGCTTGAGGGGGAAGCAGGGAGCCCGGCTCAGCCTCCTGGGGAAGCCGCTTATATACAGCGCACAGAGCGGCCGCAGGAATGTGCGCTACCGGCGGCTGCAGAACTACCTGTACAACGTGCTGGAGAGACCGAGAGCCTGGGCGTTCATCTACCACGCGTTCGTGTAAGTTTATTTTCATAATTTGCATGTTTGTCCGCCGCTGCTGTTTGAAACTGACACCTGTTGATGTTGAACTACAGTGCGTTGGACATCTCTCCAACTGCAGGCTCAGGCACTGTCACGCATCACTTTGTCACTTTTGGAGTAATCATTAAGCATGGCTGGCATGAGAATTCACACAGAAATCTAAAAAGCCTTTATGGTTTCTTGTTGATGAATGAAGGGTCTTTGTTTCTTGCAAAGCTGTGTTTGAATTTCAGACCTGACTGATCCACTAGTACAAGTGCGGTTTGTAAAACATAAATATACATAAAAACACATCACGACTGTTGTTTTTCTTGATTGTGCACCGGAGGTTAAAACAGGCCGTGATGACTCTAGGGAGTTAAAATAAAGCAGATCCTTTCTTTAGCCTTTGTGTCTTTGGGTGTCATTTGTGCCCCCCCCCCCTCGACCAGTTGCATTTCATTTCCCGCGTGCAGCTGTTGTCGTGGCATCACAACTGTGTGAGAGGAAGGAACTCGGAGGCACATGCTGACTGTAAAGCACCATCTCCTCCTGGTGTGGGGGCGGGCTGTGCAGCTCCGGAGGGAGGGACTTTGAATTCAAGCAGCTCATGAAAGTGATTTTGTTTTGAAAGCATCTCTTATTTGCCTTGTTCATCAGGTTGTGCAGAGCTGTGCTGCATACAGAACTGCAGCACTAGGCTCAGAAGAGCTGTTTGGCCTCTAGAAAGATGGAAAAGCAATTTTCTGATCTGTGACACTGGCCTTTCATCTGCACATGTTGTTGGATGAGGACACTTAAATTGTTTTAAAAAATAGGAGAATTATTTTTTACACATTTATTCAAAAGAGCTATAATGTCTATGACATAACTTGTACCTGGATTTGTGGAGCAGTCTGTTAGGGCTAGTAAATCTCAAAGCTCACCTTCCTGGTTTTGTTAGTTGAAGAAAAGACTTAAAACAATGTAAGCAGGATTAGAGGGGGAAATGTCAGAATTTAATAAGATACCCCTTCCTGCTGCAGCTCTCTCTGTCAGTCCAAATCAAACGACTAGACATAAAGATGCGAACCTGACACTGGTTCACATCACATCTTAACAGTGATTGTTAATTAAAGCTGTCAGTGATTGTTTTTTTTACTACAACATCCGAAGAAGGAGATATAATTCCTCTGTAGAATATTTGTCTTCACTCATGCTTGCGGATGTATTGTTCTTTTTTTCCTCAGTGTGTGTGTTTTTTAGTAAGATGGGAATCGGAGCGGGTTTTTTAATTTTGAGTATTATTAAGATAAAGAAATGGCAAATAGGAGTAGACTTTTTAAAATAAACTTATTTCTACTCTTTTTGGACCAGATTTGTTTTGTTTACTGGCAATGTTGATATGATAAATTTTCTTTTATTTATTGTAAGATGTGTGAATTAAGGTAAGTAAAGTCAATTCCCCTAACATCAGTTACAGTATAATGCAGGATAATAATAGAATTTTTACATCAGTACACAAATAACTGTGAAGCCCTTCTGTTTTAACAGCTTCCACTTTTTTTAAGATTTATTTTTGGGCATTTTTGCCTTTATTAGACAGATGCAGTGTAGAGAGACAGGAAGGATGTGAGGAGAGAGCAGGGAGTGACATGCAGAGGGGGGCCGCCGGCCTCCGAGGCCCCCAACAACTTCAACGTCTGGAATTAATGTCAGAAATAGGAGAGCCATGCTGCATCTTCCTGATCTCTCTATATAGTTACACATGCTTCACAATCCGTAATCTACCAGTCTACAGGTCTGTTGATCAATTAGTAATCAATTACTGAATTCATCAACAGCTACATTTACAGTTGATTAAATATTTTTCACCATTTAACTAAAAACAAACAAACAAACGTGTTTTTCAGCAAAAAAAAAAACATCCAAATCCTAGGACAGCAGCAACTGAACTGTGAATATTTTCTGCTTTCTTTTGGTGGGGTCAAAAAGGGTCACAAAATGCACAGAAATAATGAAAGAACATAAAAATGACGACATATGTAAGGAAAGGATCTAAAATCATCAAATACTTAATGAATATGAAGAAAAATAATTGAAATATTATACAAAATATACTGTTATATTGGAGGACATATTGCCCTCTTATCTGATTTCTTTCTTTTTGTGCATTTATTTCATTTATAAGGGAAAACACATTCAAACCTACCTGGATCAAAGAACAAAATGAAGGTTTTGGACTGGCCTACGGTTGAAGTTTGGACTTAAATCTGATTGAGATGCTGTGACATGACCTTAAACAAGCCGTTCATGTTCAAACCACTAATGTGTCTGAATTAAGGCAAGTCTGTGAAGAAGAATGGGACAAAATTCCTCCACCGTGATGTCAAACACTCATCGGCAGTTTTTGCAAACGTTTGATTCCAGATGTTGCTACAAAGAGTAGATCAATAAGTTACTAGGTTTTGGGGGCAAATACTTTTCCAAATATGCCCAGATAGATTTGGATAGTTTCTTCCATGAATTAATGACAATATTTTAATATAAACTGCATTTTGGAATTACGCAGGTTGCCTTTGTTTGACAAGTGACAAATCGGGGCACATACTTTTTCACAGCACTGTCCACATTTAGTCATTTCCTATATCACCCAGGTTTGTTTTTATTATTTCAGGTCATGAACTGAACAACATCCACAATTTGGTGAAAAATGCGTAGTTATTGTGGTCTTGTAAGTTTGATTCTGATTTGATGCTTTTAGTTTTTTTTAAGTACAAAAACCTGGTCTGTGCTCAGTGTTACAAATGCAAACAAAAGTTGGAAAAGTTAAATGAACAAAAAAGTATAAAGCAAACAACGAGTTGAGCTAAACTGAGAGCAGAGCATTCACGCCACACAGGTAATGCACTAAAGGACGATAGAATCCCGCACCCACCTTTGCAGTAGTTGCACAAGAATCATCATTGGAGTGTTCAGTGTTTAATATAATGTACTTTAATAATCAAGCCTATTCATTAACAAAAAAAGATCCACATACAACCCATTACAAGATCCGTGTCTCATTACTACACCTTATAGAGCCATAATTATGACATAGGGATCTTGTAATTATGAAATGTGTGTGTGGGGATTTCATTGCCCCTCAGTGCCCGGTTTTATGTTGTTTCTGTTCTATTTCGTGTGCGTTAACTCAGGGTTTGCCATACGGATTCTTCCACTGCATGTTTTGGGTGAGGGAACAGTGGAACCGTTTCATTTGGAGGAGCAGAATCATCAGATTAAAAAAGAAATCCTCTTTAATATCCTTTCTCATTACGGTGTGACCTCATACATCAGATAGTGAAACTCTTGCCTGTGTGATAAACAGTCCTCGTGGAGTGTGTGTAGATGCATCTTCACAAGTATCTGTGTATTTGCTACTAATTCAGCCAGGCTGTTCTGCTTCAACAGCAGATACATTTTTTGTTTGGATACTCAGAAGTTCAATTTCATCATCCACTGGGTTCAGCTTTCAGGAGGCAGTTTAAAAAAAAAAAAACCAGGCTTTTCTTATCTGTGCTGTCAGAGCCGACACGTTCGGGCCAGGTCAGAGGAGTAAAGGGGCTGCGGAGCGTGGCCTGGCGGCGCTCGGTCCTCTGTGTGACATCCGCTCATTCTGGTCCACTGCAGTGCCTCCAGCCGCTTTTCACCTTCTACGCTGTCCCGCTGTCCCACACGCAGCACATCTTCAAGTCTGAACGCAAATAAAAATATTTTGGTAAATCTTAGCTCCACAGTGAGCACTTACACTTTAACGTTAAATCCAGCAGATGGTCACTCTTTGGATCCTACATAATCAACTTTGTTATTCACAATATTTTCACCTTATTTCGTAAATTTAATGTTCTTTAATTTTTTGAGGCTTTTACATCATCTTTGTCTTGTGTCTTTCTCATAATTTGTAACTTCTCCCATCTTTTACATTGATTTTACCTTTTAATTTCTGTAAACTTTACCTTACTGCATGTTTTGAGTCATTTTCATTGCGTTGCATTTTTGACATGATTTTCGTCTTGATGCAACTTTTGCCTATTTTGTGTTCCTATGATTCTCTTAACACTTAAGAGCCATTATTTATGAGAATCAGACAGTTTTCATAGCATTGTGACAGCGAGCGACACAGATTTCGATGTAACCTGACTAGACTCAATACACACAGGTCACTGGGGGGTGGGGGGGGGTGCCAAATCTGTTGAAACGCCAAATTTTGCCTAACTTTGGTGGAGAGCGTGTAGAGTAAAGAAGCATGAAATGTTTGAATTTGCAAAGATTGACATCTACATTAACTATTACAACTGTTTTCAAGTTGGGGACTCGGCAAATATTCAAATAAAGACCGTGGCCCCCAACTTGAAAACAGTTTTAATAGGTAATATAAATGTCACTGTCCACCAAAGTTCGTCAAAATCTTCCATTTGCCATACTTTGTTGACCTCTAGTGAGGTCATCTGACAGCGTCCAGTGGAAAAAAATGGCGGATTTTCATTTGGTGGTTGAGTTTAGCCAAGCTTCATCCAAATCTGTCGCTCACAATCACAGTGTGATGAAAACTGCCTGATTCTTATTACAATTCTTATTAACTTTCATCTTGCATCTTTTCTGTTCTTTTTGGATTGTGTCTTTTTTCCATTTTTTTGTCTGTCTGTATATTTTATGACATATGTTGTTTCCATTCTGTGACAGTGACCTGGTTTTTGTTTTCATCTGTTTTTTACATTACTTTCATCTTGTTACATCTTTTACAAATAATTTTGGACTATAATTTAAATATAGTTCAATCTATGTTATACTAATTTAGGAAGTGATGACATTTGAGTAATTTTTTATAAAAAAAAAATTATAATGGCATTAAAAAGGCCATTGATGTAAATACGAATAATACTCAAACCCTTTCTATTCCACCTGACATACAGTATAATGCACATTTTAGCTGCAATGAGTTAAAAATGTATTATTACTTTATTCTTTCTATTCATTTTGTTGATTATTTTTTATTTATATGTTGTTTCATTAGTGTTTATTTTACTGATTTTATGATTTTTGTGAAAATGAGTTTTATTTTTAGCTTTATTTTAGTTAACTATTGATAATTTTAGGGAATATTTAGCTGATTTTTGTTCAATTTCTGTGCATGTTTAAATGGATTTTCATCAAGTTGATTTCTAAATGTAGTCATTATTGTGAATTTGTGTTCTGTCATTGTCTTTTTCATACTTTGGATTATTTTGCTTAGTTTATTCACCATCATGTTCATTATTTTGCTTATTTTATTCATTATTTTGGTTTTATTCTTTTAATTGTTTAATGTGTTGAATTTGTGGGATTTTTTTCTTAATTTCTGTTTATTATCTCATCCGTTTTCTTCATCTTGTTGATTTAGTGTTTATTTTTGTTCATATGTATGGAGAAAGCCACCTGTGCCACTGAGAAGGGGCTAAACAGCCACATGTGGCCCTGAAGCCTGCTGTAAAAAACGCTTGTCAAATTTTCATTCCTCTATACTGGGGGTTTTCAACTGATTTTGATGGGGGACCATCATTCTGATGAAGAAACAACCTGAGGACCACTGCTGCTCAGCATGAGGATTTTTTCTTACCTGTTTGTGCTGAATCACACAGAGTCTGTCCGTTGTGGTGGATAAGAACAGCCTCATATCATTCTCTGGCTCCAGGCTTGTCCTGGACTTATTCTTCAGGTGTGTCACTGTGGAGAATCCATGATTTCAGATCAACTGCAATAATTAACAGAGAGGACTGGTATGAACATTAAGGCACTTTTTTGACCATATAGAATATTATACATAATAGAACAGAACAGAATAGAATAGAACAGAAAAGAATAGAATACAGTGGTCCCTCATTTATCACGGTGGTTACGTTCTAAAAATAACCCGCGATAGGCGAAATCCGCGAAGGAGTCAACTTAATTTTTTTTACATTTATTATATTTGTTTTAAGGCTGTAAAACCCCTCACCACACACTTTATGCACTATTCTCAGACAGGCATAAACGTTTTCTCACATTTCACTCTTATTTAAACACTCTCAAAATTCAAACCTTTATAGATTTTATATAAAAAATAAGTATAGTATTACTGTATAGAACGAAACTAAAGATCAGAACCTGTTTTCAGGCCCAAAAATTTGTTTGAGAAATAAAAAAAATGTAAACGTTTTCATATAAAAATAGCCATTCAGGACGCAGAACACAATGCACGTTCATACGCTGTAAAAAAAAACATGAAAAAAAATCTGCGAAACAGCAAGGCCGCGAAAGGTGAACTGCGATATAGTGAGGGACCAGTGTACAATAGAATAGAACAGAACAGAATAGAATAGGACAGAATAGAAAATAAAATAAAATAAAATAGAATGCAATGATACAGTTCCATTACAAGGCCACAACTGATGTGATACAGATACGGATACAGAGAGTTTATATCAACTGCTAATTTTTTATTTTTGTCCCCAGTTGAGCTTTTATCACCTCAACTTTGATGCTTCCAGTGGTGTCATACAAAACCTGCAACCAAAATAATTTTTAAAACATGACAGTAAACCAAGATTGCAAAATTCCTCATTAACATTATGCTTTTAAAGTGAAATCCAGCAAAAAGGTCACTCTTGGAGGGATTACATATTTAACCGCCTAAGGTTCACTGTGTACTGATCGGCGACTAAAGGCACATTTTACTTCCATGTAATGTGTCTGCACGCTTTCTTTCCGCATACATGTATATTTATATCCATTCCCGATGTGTGACAGCGGCAGCACTAAGCCTGTCTTTGTGCTGCCATGAGTTGTGCCTGGGCTCCCGCCTGCCCTCTTTCCTGCTCCACACACACACACACACCCACACACACACACACACACACACACACACACACACACACACACACACACACACACACACACACAGTGCTGCCATTCATCTCACCTCTGGATTAACAAGCTCTTATCCTTACAAGTATGTTCAGCGGCAGGAAAGATTGGGGGAAAAGGATCCAGTGTTCGTGCACCTCAGGTTTTCTGGAGCCGGGAGGCTTGTGGAGTGAAGGGGCGTCAAGTGGTGACATGAACTCACTGATCTCACTTGTTAAATATCTATCAGCCTGTTTATTGTGAGGAATATTGGGGTTTATTAGCAGCAGTAAAGGATGCTGGCTCATCCTGAAAGCTCGTTTTGATTGGCAGTAACAGACACAATAAAATGTTTAGAGGGACTTGGAGTGACTAATCGGCATTGATATGTATTACCTTTTAAACTTTAAACGTACAGCCAAACCATTTAGATTATGTCATTTCCAAAACTCCTGTAGTCTCCTTTTCACAGCGTCTGGAATGCATGTGTTTTAGATCCATTGGCTTCCACATACACACCATATGTATATCATTGTTAATTTCGTTGGAAAAAAAATTTCGTCATTGTTTTTGTCATGAATATATTTTTGTGGATGAAAACGAAAAATTAAGTCATTAATTAAGACTAAATCTATGACTACATTGATCAACATTTTTGTCAATGGATAAAAGATGAGACGAAAATAGACAGTGACCAAATCCAATCAAAAGGAGGGAAAAATATGAGGAAAGACAAAGAGCCACTTGAAAAATGGAAGAGGCAGGACTGGATGAGGAGGGAACCAATCAGAGTGCGCCTTATTGAGCCAATATTAACTGTGTACGTTTTTTGTCATTACCTGAGTTTACTCTGACGTCTTCGACTCACACAGAACGATGCTTCGGTGGCGGCTTTCACTTTTGAAATGTGTTGTGAACAATAACTGCTCTCCAGATAATTGGCATTTTAGTTCCTTCACCTTTCTCTTTCTCAGCTCGTTTTTCAGTGGGAAGTTCGTGTCGTATTTTCTAAGAACAGTGCGAAAATGCCACTCCACATTTCCCTTTTTTGGTATTGCAATGATAGACTGGCAGATGAAGCAAACGCACTTTGAAGATGACATAATGAAAAAAAAGTCCTCCCATTCCATATGAAAGTGGTAAATTTTTGTCTTCTTACTTGGTCCGGCTCCCCCACTCATTTTTATACCCTTTCTTAAATTTAAGAGAAAAAAACCAAGGGATAAAAATTGGAGGTAACTCGCTATCTAGCTTGTTAATTTTGCTGTACGTAGCATAGGTTGTTTTCATATGTGCAGTGACCAAGGGTTAGAAAAAGTCAAATGTCATCTGACTGGCTGCCCTGTAAATCAATCAAGTGACAGAATGGATGATTTTTTTAATGTCATCTGATCTACCGACACTACCTTCGAGATCGACCGGTCGAATGAGCAGCCCTGCCTTAAAACGTAACAAATTGATTTATTGTCAAGTTGAGTAAAATAAAGTGTCACCTTCGTCACGATAGAAGCATGTAACGTTACGTTACTGTCATGATACAAACGTCATTAATGTTGATATTCAGGTATATTTTATAATGTTTTCCTTGTTCAAAATGTTATATTATTAGATTAGTGTCATGTGAAACATACTATCCACATGCTATCATGACATGACATTTTTATTAGGGAAAAAGTGATGAAATCTTATGTTACATTTCACCCCCCTTGCTGACAACTTTACTGCTTGGAAGAAAATGTAAATGTAAAAGTATAAGTCTTTAAACATTTTTGAAACAAGTTGCAGAAGTCCACTGATGAAACCAAGTGCAAAAAAAGCAAAAACGTCCAGCAGGACATTGCAGAGATGCTGTTAAATATTACAAAGCAGGTGGGATTTCCTTTAGTTACACAGGTTTAAATCAGAAAAACACAAACATTTTAATCAAAAATAATAATTTAGTTGACTAAATCAGTGATATATTTAGTCGACTAAAATTGCTTATTATTTTCCTCAACTAAAATTAGACTAAAACTAAAACAAATCAGGTGACTAAATTTTGTCTAAAACTATGATTAATTTTCGTCAAAAACTAAGACTAAAACTAAATTAAAATTTCTTTTCAAAATTAACACCGATGCATACGGTGATATGTAATGATGACAGTTTATCGTGATAAACTTTTTTTGCTTCTGTAGCAATAAGGAGCAAAAAATGATTTAATATCATGAAAACTAGGTTACACAAAATCAAACAGACTTTGAAATTTTAAAATTTCAAAGTCTGTTTGAAAAAAAAGAAAAAAAAAGAAAAAAAAATTAAAATCCCCATTTCAGAGAGAAAATGTCCTTTTTATCTTTTATGTCTTACCTTGTTTTCATCTTGTTGCATCTTTTATGCCTTATTCACATCAAATTATTAATTATAATGAACATAATTATAATTCAATATTATTATGTCACAACCCCGTTTTCAGTGAAGTTGGGACATTGTGCAAAACAAATAAAAACACAAGACAATGTTTTTCAAATCTCATAAACCCATACACACATCATATCAGATGTTGAAACTAAGACATTTTACCATTTCATGGAAAATATTAGCTCATTTTGAATTTGTTGGCAGCAACACATCTCCGGAGGAGCATTTGATACTAACTACTGTAGGTTAACTGGTAACAGGTCAGTAACATGACTGGGTATAAAAGAAGCATTTTTGGGACATAGCCTCTCAGATGTAAAGATGGACAGAGGTTCAACAATCTGTGACAAAATGTCTCTAAAATGATGGAACAATTTCAGGCAAATGTTCCTCAGCGTAAAATTGTTCAGCCTTTGAAGAGCCGCCATCTACAGTGAATAATAGCATTAAAATATACGGGGAATCAGGAGGAAGGTCCAAGGTCAAAACTGGATGCTGGTGATCCTGGGACCTGTGTTAGAGACAGACATGATTTTCTGCTGGAAACCATTGCATGGACTCAGGAACACGTCCAGAAAAACATTTAATATAATGTAAATCTGTATCATGTAAAGAAGAAGATATATGTGAAAACCATCTCAAAACACCACCACTGAGGTAAAATGGAAAACTGCACTGGAATTGAGGTTGTACATCATTATCTTGTGTGTAATTTGAATCTTTCATGCTGTTCATGCAACAAATTAACATTAACATTGTCTTTTTGCATCTTACATCATCGTTAGTTTTTTTCTTTATTGCTTTTTATCATTGAAGTTTGTCTTTTTCATTGTTTTTATCTTGTTACATGTAAAACTCCTGATTTATTCCACTTTTACTCATCACCAAAAATCAGCTTTGAACTGGGAAAAAAGGCATTTATCATGATAATCACCAGGAACCTTTATGGCGGTAGGCCTACTGTCCAGCTTTATGTGCAA
This sequence comes from Pseudamia nigra, assembly GCA_029823295.1. Classification (NCBI taxonomy): domain Eukaryota; kingdom Metazoa; phylum Chordata; class Actinopteri; order Kurtiformes; family Apogonidae; genus Pseudamia; species Pseudamia nigra. Next base: position 13,077 of record JAQQAE010001922.1, read on the forward strand.
GCAGCTCATTCGTGCATGAGCGTCTGCATCAGCACTCAGTCAGGACGTGTTGTCAAATCTGGAGTGTGTGACTCAATGGAAAGAAGCTTCGTATAAACAGCGAGACCAAAGTGCTGTAAATACCACCGACCTGTTCGCCTCAGTACGAGTGTTGAGACGGGTTCCGTCTGGTTTGATCAGCGCAGTGACATAAAATGAAGGTGTCACGTTTGTGTCCGGTTGGCGGTGGCTTCCTGACACTGCCAGTGTGATCGTGATGACCGGACGCCACAACAAGATGGTTTTAGTGGTGCGCGTATGATGGAGGTTTGTCTGTGAGAGTGAAACAGAAACAGGAAACGTACGTATGAGTCAGAGGAAAAAATATAGATGTGTGTTGTGAATGTCTAACAGTGGCAACATTTTATGGACCAGTATGTGTCATGACTCTATATGGTATGGTTGTGTAATTGTGTCCAATATTAAAGCTTCTGGAAATCTGAATGCACAATGCACTCTTAACTATGGAATATTCATGAATATCAATAGTAAACATCAAAATGTGGAAGAAATTAAGTCTTCATCCAAAGCCAGATATTGTATTATTAGGTGCAAGATTGAACATAAGATTAGACCTTTATTAAATCCCTTTTTATGAAGGGGTTAACCTGGGTTTCCAAGCAGGGTTGGCTAACCTGATGACTGAGGTGAGGAAGGCAGCAACCTGGGTCACTAACAGCTTGGGTGGGGCAAGACAGGATTTGTGGGACAAACGAATTGTATCTGCCCCAGGGCCTCCCCCCACTTGGAGCTAGCTTTGGCAACTGGGGATCAGACCACCCAGGCTTCCGCCTTCGGTTGCTACCCAAACCACACAGCACCGGACCCTTCTGACCCTTCATACAGGTGGTGGGCCCAAGATTATTTGCTGCTGTGATGCCCCTAGCCCAGCAAGACCACTCCAGAAAAGATGGCGGATGCTGTCACGGAGTTGTAGAAGGTCTTAAGGAGTGTCCCCTGCACCAAAAGGCTCCAGGTATAGTCTGCTCTGGCCCTTAGGCTACGTTCAGACTGTGGAAAAAAAATCAGATTTTTTCACCATATGTGACCCATATCTGATTTTTTTATGACAGCCTGAACAGCACAGATCCAGTTTTTTCAAACCAGACCCAGGCCGTTTTCATTTGTGTCCTAAATTGGATATGTATCCGATGTTTTTTAAAATGACCTCAGTCTGAATGGTCAAGTCGTATTTCGTCTGACTTTTACCTCATCGAAGTGAGACAGACGTCCCAATTCTGTGTTGGAGGAGGCGGGATGCGGCAATATCAGATGTAAACAATAGACTCGGAATCACTCGGTCATAATTTTCTCAACTCTGACTCCACAACAACTTCAAAATTGATTCACACATGCTGGCTTGTGTAGCATCCATATTTACTTCCATTAATACGGTGCTTCTTCTTCTTTAGTGTTTTGTGGTGGTTGGCAAAGAACTTATTGGCGCCACCAACCGGTAAAGAGTGAACTGCATGTGATGGATGTCGCATTCAAAATATAATGTGAACAATCATGCAGAAAAATCAGATTTCAGCAAAAAATTGGATTTGAGCTTTTAGACCTGCAGTGTGAACGTAGACTTAGAGGCAGCTGCCTGATTGTCATTAAATCCATGAACCATTCCTAAAAAAGAACCCTGTCATTTGTTCCGCCCCATTCCTGCCAGTAGCTAATAGCTGCTACTGAACTGTTTATCCACCCCCGCAAAAACACAGACATAATGCAAGTTGTTAAACTATACCATCATGTACGTAACTGACTTATTAACATTAAAAAAGTACATTATGTTTAAGGTTTTAGTCCTTGTAATCGTGCCGCAATGATGCACCAGTGAGATGCCAATCAAAATCTTTCACATATTACTGGGTGGCTGAATGGGACAGACTGTTATCATTCCATTAATATATAGTCATCACCTCCTCCAGCTGTCAGGAGGGACCAGGTGCGTGTCGATGCCTGGTGTAAGGAGGAGGAGACCGGGCTCCAAACACACCGGGGGGTTTGTGTCCCATTGTGTGTGCTTTTTGTGTGTCATGCTTTGTGTTTTTGTGCACTTTCTGCCCGTAACCATAATCATAAACCCAAATTTTAACAAAACTGGTGAGGTTGCTACCTATGCAAATACATGAAATCTACCTTCTGTACCTGCTGGTATATAAGTCAGCAACCTTTACAATATAACGAAAGATAAAAAGAAATATGGGTCTGAAGCCACAAAAATATCTGAACTTTTTGTGGACCATATGACTCAGCTGGCTGATTTGTATCATTTCATTTATTTTTTCATTTTGTTTGTTAATTTGGTCATACATTTTGTGTTCAGTTTATTGATCATTTTCTTCATGTTTTGTCATTGTGCAGGTTGTTTTTTCTTCTATTGACTCTTTGTCACTTTTCATTATTATTTTACATTTTGTGAAGATTCCTGATTATGTGAATTAATTTATTCAGTTTTGCATGACTTTTTTGTTTTGTTTTTTTTTTAGCTTTTTCTCATTTTGTTTTATTTTAATATACTTATTTTGTATTGTCCTGGTTCGTTTTGTTAATTGTTTTGATAATTTCAATTCATTTTTAGTCAGCTACTTTTTGGGTCATTTTTTCTTTCATCATTTTGAACATTTTGATTTATTTTCCTCGCTTATTTACTTATGTTAAATTTATTATTTTTGTTCATTAACTTGATTTTTTAAATCTTTTTTGATAATTTTTGTTGATTTTGAATATGTTTCTTCTGTTTTACATTCATTGTTGGTCATTATTACATTGATTTTACATACACATTACATTACGTCTTTTATTATTCATTATTCATCAGCCCCTCTCCAGTGGCTCCTGTGGCTTTGTCCCATAATGGAAGTAACAAATTATAATAAATCAAAATGAACACAAAATCAACCAAAAGAAGAAAAAATGAACAAAAATTAAGATACTTTACTTCATCCTTCACCTTGTATTGGTGGGTTTTGACAAAATGAACAAAATCATGAAAATATCAACAAGACTAAACTCATCCATCATCTTCCACTTGTCCTGGTCAGGGTCGTGGGGGCAGCAGCCGAAGCAGAGAAGCCAGACTTCACTCTCCCCAGACACCTCCTCCAGCTCCTCTGGGGGTCAGTAGTGGTGAGGAGAAAAAGAAGAAATCTGTGTCACTAGCGACAAATAAGCCTTAGCCATGTTTTCTCACTTGTTGTCATGTGAGGGTCACCAAAGCTGTGAAAGGATGAGAAGAAGGATGAGTGCATGATATGGAAACAGGGATGTGAGCAGGCAAACGCGTCAGAGAGGAAGCTACTCCAGGACCAGATTTTATTGATTAAGTTGAGATTTTTGTTGCAATAGATTTAAAAAATAAAAAATTGAATGTTTTTCTCCTCTTGCTACGGCGCCCCTTTTGCCCCCAGGAGCTTCAGTAGCTTCCCCCCTCCCACATACATCAACAACATGGCTACAGCTAATGAGAGCGAGAAGTTTGTTCCTAAAAAGGAGTAATATCGTCAGTGGTTTGGAACTGGTTCAGGTTTGTGGCGACAGACGCTGCAAAGTTTGTCAAAAGCCCATTGCAACAAAAGGCAGCAGCACAACGAACCTATTCCAGCATCTAAAACAGAGGCATCCAGCCGAGTGGGGGAACATAGTTAAAGATACAGCACCATATTCAGCTTTCAATGTGAATATAAACAAGCTTGTTTCCCTTCAAACTACGAAGTGAATTTTTTAAACCAAAAGAACAGCTGGCACTTTAAATCCAGGTGGGAAATAGAGGATACTTTTGTTAAGTTTTTGATCAAATAAAAGCAAAACTTGTTTTGAGTTATCTCTGTCATTTCTACTTATTTTTTAATGGAGGTAAAAAAAAAAAAAAAATCAGAAAAAAATGGTAATTTGAGTTTTTTGTGAAAAAAAAAAACAGATTTTATTTTTAGGCCTTATCGTCCAGCCCTACCATGACCCATACAACTCAGACAGCAGCAACACAATGAAAATCATGTGAAAATATTTGTGTTCTAGGGTTAAACCCTAATGTAAGTTTTAACGTGGTTCATCATTTGTTGCGTGTAATAAAATGCCTTTCCTAATTTCTCATTGTAGCATTATTTCAGGGTGGTTGGCTTCTCACTCGCCAGCCCTGTCAGGAGTCGGCTCTGTAGTGAAGCAGCAGCATGGTGTCGTCCTCCATTGTGACATTTCATCAAAGCCTCCAACTCCAACTTCACACTGACTCATAAAATCACTGTTCTTCTAAATGGTTTCCACTGCATTGACTATGAAGAAAGAGACTGCATCAAAGATCCCTTCAAACCAGGGGTCGGCAACCTTTACAATCTAAAGAGAAAAAAGGAAAAAAAAGAGCCAAAAAAAATATTTATGCCCTTTACGAACCATATGACATATGACATGTATTTTAACTGGCGAACATGTTAACACCAATTTGTTATGTTATTCTTATTGTATAGTTTTTTCAAAATTTTTTTTTAACTTCCATGATTTTTTGCTTGATTTGTTCACTGTATTGATTATTTTAAGTCTTGTTTGTTTGTTTTTATTTAATTATTTTTGTCATTTTCAGAATCAGAAGAATCAGAATAGCTTTATTGTCATTGTCAAATGTTTCCAGCAACAACGAAATTATTTCCTCCCACCGAGGGTGAGTGGGCCGCAGTGAATGTGTGCGCAGCCACTTCAACAGTTGGGGGAAAAGTGTGTGTGTGTGTGTGTGTGTGTGGGGGGGGGGTGTAGTATACACTAGGAAAGAGAGAAAACAAGCACTGTTTCCAGAATTTGGCTTGGAAGTGATAAAAATTATGGTCACAGTAAAAAAAAAACCCTCATTAGCACATTTAGCACGTATAGCAGACATTAACAAAGCGAGGTCAGAGAGAGTTGGGGTGTGTATGTAATGTGCAGATGATCAATAGATGCATTGTGTGTTATCAGTTCTGATAGAAGGTCAAGAATCCTTTCTCAGTGCAAATTGTCCAGGTGTTAGGTTCCATAATGGTTATCGTGGCAACATGTGTCCATAGAAATGTTCACCTTGACATCAGTCAAGAATCCTTTCTCATAGCACCTGGTCAGATGTTAAGTTCCATGATGTCCACCATGGCGACAACATGTCCATTAGAAAGTTCAGCTCGTCTTTTTATCAGAGTGTTGATGAAAAGCGGGGGGAGGGTGATAAAGCAAAGCACATTCTCCAAGCAGCGTCTACTCCACGGAGAGAGATTACACACAGCCTGTCAAGGCCATGAGAGGAAGCCGAAAGACAAAAACAACATAAGCCAGTCACACTTTCAGAGGCCGAAAGAATTTAACTCCTCATAGTCCAATTTTATATTTCCTTTTAGCAACAGATCCCAAAAGTCAATTCTTTTGAAGAGACCCCAGCAGTCCTGTGATGTAACCCACTCTTCAATTTAACTCAGAAATTGTCCGTGTTGTGCTGCCGGTTCTCTTCCCACCTTCTTGATTTGGCGACAAAAGCTTTGCTGGGCTCTACAGCTTTCTCCATTACTCTTTGAAACAACAGGAAAACACCCAAGCCAAACAGCAGAAATCCTGTTATTGTGGTTCGGAATAGATAAATATCCAACACATCCTCAGTGGACAGTGTCTCCAAAAACACCCATGCGTCCACGGATCCTCACATGTCCAGCAGCCGCTGTCCTCAGAGGACCCATGGGTTCTCCTCAACCCGCCCTCCTGTGTGTCAATCTCAATTTCGTTGAGGCCCAGCTGGTCAATTCCATGTTGCTTTGAGTTTTTTAGGTGGAGACTCCAGCAGAGAATGAGCAAAAAAAGCCCACACAGACGACATAGCAAGCAGGGAACAGGGACGGGAGAAGATAGAAATGTGTCCGCTCTCTCTGGAAGCCGGAAGATGCTCATGTCTCAGATTTTTTTGGGTTTTCATGGATTATTTCACTCGTTATTTTATCTCTGTTTGTTATTTGATCTCTGTTTACTCATCGGGAGTTTCTTCTCACTCGTTTTAAAAATGGACTTTCGGTAAACATAAAGACAAGTACTGAGCAGAGGACATGCCTGCCCTTGTGCATTGTGGGTGTTTTACTTCTGCTAAGTGAAAGACAATTAACCTGTAATCCGCAGTGGCCGCTAGAACAGCTGACATGCTTTAAGACCTGTGTCAGAGAACAGACAGGAAGATTAGAGGAGTTAGAAACATTTTTTTTTACCTGTAAGAGTTGTATGGTTTTTCTCACAATATAACTTTTGATCATGACACTATTTATTCATATACGCCTTTTTGCACCTTTGAATAATAATAATAATAATAATAAACTTTATTTATATAGCACCTTTCACAGACAGTAAGTCACAAAGTGCTTCACATGTGATAACAGTAAAAATAGGAAACGAGGAAACCAGGTTAGAAACTGGATAAAACCAGGACACACCAGAGGTGGAATAAAAAAGTAAAAAAAGGAAAAGAGTAATAAACAAACAGAAGACAATTCTTCTATCCTGTAATTGATTGGATGCTGTTGGATGGTGGATTTGGGGGTGCTGGGAATTAACAGGCTTAATGTCATTGAGGTATTAGTTGTTACTTTTTAAATAACATACTTTTAATTTTTTGGGCCTGCGGAAAAATATCAAGTGTTTTCAAATAAAAAAACTCAAGTCCAAGAGAAGTCACGAGTCTTTGGTGTTAAAGTCCAAGTTGAGTTGCAAAGTCTTCTGTGACGTTTCCAAGTCAAGTCTGAAATCATCACATTTGTGACGCGAGTCTGACTTGAGTCCAAGTCATGTGACTCGAGTCCACACCTCTGGCACGTACGGTCCCCTCATCATGGAAAATACACGATGAAATGCATATGATGCAGCTTTAAGTCACAGTGCAACTGGAAAGTATTCATAGCACGTCACTTTTTCCACAATTTTTTATGTTACAGCCTTATTCCAAAATGGATTAAATTCATTTTTCCCTCAAAATTCTACACACAACACCCCATAATGACAATGTGAAAAAGTGTTTTTTGAAATTGTTGCAAATTTATTAAAAATAAAAAACCTGAGAAATCACATGGACATATGTATTCATAACAAATCCTCAAGAGACAACATGGAAAAAATTGTGATGAAAAGAAAAGCGGCAAGAGACGGAGATAATGAGACAACAGAAAGTTGCCCAAACGCTAAGATGAGGAAATATGACGACACGTATTATTTGCTCGACTTCACTGTGACAACGGTGGGAGATGAAGAAAGACCGGTGTGTTTACTGTGTCTAAAAATGCTGGCAGTGGAAAAGCATGAAGCCAAATAAATTAAGGCGCCACTTGAAGACATGACGTTACACCCCAATCATGCTGATAAGCTGGAGTTTTTTCAGCAAAAACATGCCAAATATTGCAAACAATCATCCAACTTTGTGATGCTACTTCAGTAAACCAGCGAGCACTGTTAGCATCATATAAGGTGGCTCAGTGCAAAAAACCCCACACCATAGCAGAAGAGCTAATACTTCCTGCAGCATTAGACATAGACTCTGTCGTGTTGGACGACGCAAGTGCTGCAAAAATAAAAACTGTTCCTCTGTCCAATGACACTGTCGCCAGGCATGCTGTATAAATGATACTGCTAGCGATCTTCAAGAACAGCTGGTAGATAAACTCAAAGACAAATGTTTTCCCTTACAATTTGATGAAGCAACTGACAGCAACAAAGACTGTTTGTTTATTGCTTATGTACGTTTTGACCTGACAAAGTCCCTGTGTGAGGATCTACTTTTTTGTAAATATGTCAGAGACAGAGCCACAGCTGAAGAGCGATTCAAAATGTTGGACTGCTTCCTGACTGAGAAATGGCTAAAGTGGCAGAACTGCATTGGTGTTTGCAGTGATGGTGCACAGACCATGGCAGGGATGAGAAAAGGACTTGGGGCACTCATCAAGAAGGCCTCACCTAATGCTGAGTGGACACACTGTATTATACACAGAGAAGCACTTGCGTCGAGGCACCTTTCCCCTGAATTAAGTGAGGTTATGACTGACATTATAGGTGTAGTCAATTTTTTGAAGACCAGAGCACTAAAAACAAGAGTCTTCTGTGCTGTCTGTGAGGAGATGGGAGCTGAACATCAAGCTGTGCTCTTTCACAGTGAAGCAAGGTGGCTGTCGCAAGGATAAGTCTTGTACCAAGTTTTTGAGCTCAGAGAGCAGATAAGAGTGTTTTTGGAGCATGAGCACAAGTATGAAGTTGCAGAAAATTTTAGTGATGAGAACTTCCTAGGAAAAATGGCCTACCTGAGTGTCAATTTCACCAACAGATTCGGTATCATGGATCACAACACGGGAAACATCTGGATGATCATAATGATTTTATGGCGAAGCCTGTGCCATTTCGCTCAGATACTGTCCGGTGACACACCTAGGTTTCTCGAGAATGCAAGGCGACGATTTACAATTGACCGGGCTGCCTACAGGCGGAGATTTTCTTCAGCTGCTGCCGTTGTTTTGACATGAGTGCAGTGAAGGACGCGGTGATTTTACGTCATCGTCACGTATGTACGGTTGCCATGCTCGTACGCGTGTGTGACCAACCGTGCTGTGCCGTGGCTCACCTCTTCCAACCACGCTGAGGCTCGGGGCGCGGCTCACTTCTACTCACATTTCTCAAACGATCAACGCTAAAGGTGTGAAATGTGCCCAGGCGCAGAACAAACTGCCAGTGTGAGTACACCCTTAGAGTCAACAACTAATCAGTTACAGTAGGTGCAGCTCAACTATGTATTGACTGACCAAGTAATTATTTTGGTGTGGACAATAATTCTAGCTAATTTACCTCACCAGTATGCTTTTCTTTGACATGTAACTGCTACACATTCAACACACTGAAATACATTTCTAATAAGACAGTGGTGCTATGCTGAATTAATTTTTCTACCAGATCAACCCTGTCTGAGATCTTAAGTTTTGTGATTACACGCCCATGCATTGCATCAATTAATGATTGCATTTAAATTCAAATCAATACAAACATATCATTGGCGAATGAATAATCGACTGCTTTGTCATTACATAAACATCTTGAATTAATCGACCCCTGCACAGCGTCTCCTCTGCTTGCCCCCGCAGGAACTTCCATGCCATCGTTCTGACCCCTAATGACCACCATTGTGGCAACAGCTGTAGTCGTAGCAACAGTTGGCTAGTGCAGCTTGTTCACACTGAGAAAAAAAAGGACAAGAGGCTGAGGAGGAAGAAGACGGCAGGAAGAGCTTTGTCATCACCCACCAGATAGTAGATGCATCTGTGTCATGCCAGTTCCTCTCAGTCCATTCTACCCTCATCTATCCATGCGTCCACATTTTTAGTCCATCTGTCTCTCACTTTGCTTTTCTTTTCCCTCCTACATTCTCTGCAGTGCCTATATGTTGTTCGCTTGATTTCATTACATAATTAACTGCTTAATGTTCTCCTCAAGTAAATGGATTTTCAGAGTCATAAATACACCGATTGTTACCATCATCGCAATTATTTTCCTCTTTGTCTCGTGCTGCCTTAGCCTCCATTATCATTCAAAGCTGATCGGGCCACATTTACAATCCTGAGAAATCCTGCAGCCATTCATCCAGAAACAAAGCGTGCCTGCAGAAAAAAATGATGCTTTATACCCACTCCCCAGTTTTATCAGTTCATTTATCACTCATCCACCCTTTCTTCATTCACCTATTTCCGTTAGTTCACCCGTTTATTATAACACACACCATCATTTTCACCTCAGATCCATTCACCAGTATTTCTACCTCTCCATCTATCACACTATCACTTACTTCCCATATCATTCTCATTCTGTCTCACCAATCTGTCTCATGCTCCAACCTTCTCCCTCCTGCTCTGTCTCTCCATCAGCACCTCCCCCCTGGGCTTTGAGTGGCCTCTGTACAGCCATGAGTGAGAGTGCTGAAAGAGTCTGAAATATTGATATCCCCAGGTGAAGGCCACATCCAGCACACTCTGCAGGGGGTCCGAGCCAGTGTCACACTCAGGTTGAGACAGACCCGGGTGAACTTTAGCAAGGTAGACAGTTATGCCATGGCACATGGAGGTGAGGTGCAGAGAGGTGCAGGGTTTCCCTACTGTTAGAAGGAATAAGAACTGCATATATGCCATTTTGGGCAAACTAAGCCAAATTAAAAATCAGTGGGAAGGAAACTAAGTACATGCCGTCCAAAAACATCTGTGCAAGCAGCAAAAAGAAAAAAAAAAGCCTGGCTAGACTTAATAAGTCACAAGTGCCAAGGTTTGCTATACAACTCTGGAAAAAATAAAGACACCACTACATATTTTTTCTGAAATCAGTATCTCTACATCTATGACAGCCATTCCATTTCAGTGTCTGTTGAATACTAGCACAAGGACACCTTATTTTATTTAATGAGTTATTGATTAGGTGATCACCTGAATCTAATCTGACTTAAATCAGTAAATCAGGGTTATTCCAGCAAACATTGATTTCTGAAATCTTCTTAAGTTAAAACATCAGTACAGTGGTGCCCCAGCCCTGGTGCATCAAGGATCAGCTCTGAGCCCCTTCTTGTTCGCTATGGTGATGGTCAGGCTGACAGATGAGGTTAGACAAGAATCTCCATGGACTATGATGTTTGCA
>JAQQAE010001923.1:0-23742 GCA_029823295.1 Pseudamia nigra
GCAGAATCTCTTTTCTCCTCCATAATGTCACAATGTCATAGTACCTGGTGGTCAAGGGCACCTACAGCTTTAACTGTGCATAAATGCAGGCCTTAATGTAACTTAATGCATGAATTACCTGACCAATCATCCCCTGTACAATCATTGTAAATGGAGAAATGAGCTTTAAACTCAGGCATTTTCACATGGAGGTGAGGTCGACACTTGGCCTTATGATAAATAAATCCCTAAGCTTACATTTTGCCTCGGCTTATGTTAGAATTGATGCTAGGGCCCAGGTGTGTAATTTAGCACCGACTCCACAAAGTACAGTATATGTAGTTCAATATTAGACTCCACCTGAAAAGCAAGACAGAGTGTTTACCTTTAACCAAGCATATTGAATCAGCATTATAAAACACTCCATCAGTCTATAAAGACTTGCAACAAAGTCTTAATGTTTGGCTGAAATCAATCAAAACAAGCAAGAATGACAGAGCAAATTAACACCAAACTTTCCTTTCCCTTTTCAATCTTTCATCTGCTGGAAATAAATTTGGAGATCTGAATCCAAAGCTGATACATTTTAATTTGACCCCTCCCATGCATCATTATTTGCACAATACAACTGGCAGTCATAGCTTGTGTGCTCTGAATGGTAAGTCTACATTGGAATTCTGCACACCTTCCCCACCCCTCTACAACAAAAGGCAATCACTCCATTTGTTTTCCCACACAATGGCCCCCGGATAATAGTAATACGGAGGTGGGGGTGCAAGGAGGAAAAGCAACCAAGTTATCTGACTTTCCCAGTCTTCGTCTCTGCCTCTTCGTTATGAATAATAGATTGCAGATGAGAGTGTGAGTTTCCCTTTCAGGGAGGTGGGTAAAAGATGCTTGAGGTCAACGCAGCCGAATCAGGATCAGTATTTTAACCGGCACAGAAGAATTCTCAAAATGCCCTTAGCGGGACTATTTATAACAAGGGTTTTATCACTCAAAGCAGCGCTGAAGGACACGGATGTCCAATACACTGTGTAATGCTTTCCAATATGATAAACAGCTCAGGCCAGCTCTTTTCCGTGCTTCTGCTAAATATTTGGTAACCCAAGCTGTGCTCTGCTCTGCTATTAACACATTTTATCCCTCCTGTTCCGGGATTAGCCGCCTTTATGTTTGTGGAATTCTCAGCAGGCGGGGAGCAAAAACAGCTGATTAACAGGTTAGCCATATTCTGAGAAAACACAAAAAGACAAACAACTGCCACTGTGTAGTTTAATAATACAACCAGGACAGAGAGACATCTTAAATGAAGAAGCATAAAAGAAGAAGCTTTTAGGAGTGGATTAACAGCGCTCATGTCTGCGCCCATGTCTCTAATGAGAGACTGTGGTCTCTGCTCACGTTCGGTCATAAAAAATCAATTACAGTTAAACATTGGATTCAATACCCGTTGCATGCGCTGTAAAGGGGAAAAAAAATATAGGGGAAAGAACCTCTGCTGTGGAGAACCTAGGAATTCAAAGACTGGGAAAAGACCCAGGGAACCATCCAACCTAATTTCATCTGCTAACACTGTCACAGGGGAGACAAAGTGGTCCACACCGATCAAGGTTCACAGACCATTTTATTTCAGGAGGGAGTAAAACATATACCTATAAAAAGTACCCCCCTAAAAATTCTCCCTTACTTACAGTATATCCACAATAACATCGGTATATGTCTCCATAGTCCTTTGTACTACCATTTATTAAGCATAATTTGTACACACTGGATTACAAGAGATTGATGTAACTAGTATGCTTATATGAAGTGTTTTTTTGCTCTTAAAAGGTGCAGTATGTAAGATTTAGCGCATTCTAAGGTAACATGAACAGAAAGATTCTTGTTCTTAGGTGATCACACATTCAGGAAAATACTGTATACTTATGCATGTTATATTCCTTTCCTACACATACAGTAGGTGGCTCTAAATCTGACAAACTATCGTTCAGGAAATACTTTTTCAATAAATTCACATTAATTAAATTAGCATTTAACTTGTATGACTAATCAGCAGTTTCTCTGACATTTTCTCATATTCCCAAAAAAAGTGAAACATGGCTGGTCTTAAGAAGGTGTTTTACAATAAAAGTAACAATGGAATGGTCTCTTTCCTGCCCTACCTCTTCTAAAGACATGAAACAGCCTGTAGTGCAAAACTTCTTTTCAGTCTGGCAATATTTCAAAAGGTTCCTTCAAATTATATTAGCAATTCCTTTTTTTTGGCATTTTGGAAAACCTTGTAGATGCAATAACCCAGTCAGAAATCATGGAGATTTTTCAAACTGATACCATAGTTATATCTATATATAATTCCAGGCAACTTCAAATTTGGGTGACCTTGACCTTGAAGTCAAGCTGAGGGGTCATTTTCTTTAATCTTGTAAATGCAATTACTTGAGAACAAAATCAAGTTTTTTTTAAATTAATACAATACCATACCAACAATTGTTTATGACACGTTCCATTATTCCTAGGACTGAATGACTTCTTTCTTCAGTCACCTTCAGGGAAACATTAACTTAGTGTCAACCTCCACAACCTCCACAGTATTTGATTCCATATTGTTAATACCGACCTGTCACAGTTCAGCAAAACATTGCTGCATCCAGCTAAACACCCAGTCTCTAGGTCAACTGCCAGAGGCCAAAATATTTTACTGCCAGGAGGCTGAGGGTACCACTGGCAGCTGCAAGTATTTTTTAATTTTACAAGACACAGCTAATTCGGCCCCAGAACAAAGGCACTAGACTGCATTATCTGGTATTACCTTGAAAATAGAATTGGCTCAGAACAATATAGACTCAACCACAACATAAGCAGTCGAGCATATGTGAGTCTTAGATACGGAACTTTTATTTGTTTATTTATTTGAATCTCCATTAGTTTCCTGGGGTACACATTATAAAAAAATATCATACACAAATAGCTACATAAGCAATTTACATATACAGCCATACATGAATATTAACCTAAATAAGCACATTACACACTACACAGCAAACCCAGAAAAAAGAGCAACAGTAATTAATTCAGTAATTTCATGTCTTTTCATGTGCAGATATTCCCTAATTCTCTAGCCAGATATGGCAATATGTTCCATTTTATAAATTACTTTCTGTCTGAGTTACTCGCACTTGAAGATCCTGCCGTTGCTAAAATGTTTGTCCCCCAAGAAACCAATACATCATGAAGCAAACTGCCATGTGAACATTTAACATATAGGAATTGATTTAGATACAGAGGTGAGAAAACGTTGCTATTAACCTTTAGCTACACATTGAATAATTTTTCTTGTTTTTACCTAAGCCTCTTTCTTTAGGATTTTGATATTTGGTGTTGGAGTTGTGTTTGATGCGTGCAAATATGACTCAGGAGTTTATCCTGTTTTATTTGATGTGCAATATGGCTATTTTACTGCATTAGTGCAGTATTTTATGCTTTTTGTTGAAGGGCTTTTTGTTGCAGAGCTGTCCAGGGGTCCCTCAATTGCCCAGAGTCCCGAAATTTGGCGACTCCGGGTTTTAAGAGGTTATATGTGGATGGATACAATGTTTTCCACTATGCCATGCAAAAGTAGATGAACTTGATTATTTTCATATTTGTCCCCAGCCTGAGATTTGCAGCTTTGTGTATAAATGCTCCATTGTGCCCTGCTCTGTAACGAACTCAGAAAAGCTACAATGACTGATTGGATGTGAATGTCTGGTATTACTGGAAAGAGAGGAAAACCAACTCTTTCAGTCTGGAGAACTGGCTCAAGGAAAATCTGGACTCAGTGGAGCGACAGCCTCGAAGGCCCCGGGTTTTTAATTAGATCATTATTGAGCTCATCACATCCCAGTGAATAATGATGGACTGTTTTTTTCCAGCACCCAGGATGCTCTCTAAGCTAAATTAACATGGAAATGTTTGGGTTGAAATTGACGCAAAGGATTTAAGAGCAGCTGTTGACAGGTTGGTATAATAAGGTGTAGCTGATTACCATTAGGTCAGCTCTACCATCTCACCCAAGTTACAGAATAAAAAACCAAATCACAAAAAATGCATGCTATACGAGGCATATAGTCCAGAGTAGGGCTTCACATGTTTTCTTATTATAAATAAAGTTAAGGTATCAAAATTCTCACTCAAGATGAAGAAACAGAGCCCTTTTTCATATATTTGGACTTGAAACCAGCCATTTAGAGTTCTTGATATTTTCAATGCCATGATACAATCCCTGTTCTCAATCATGGTGTATTCCAGTTATACTCGGAAGTCAGAATTTCCAAGTTTTTAGTCAGGGATTTCAACTGGGATGCCTCCTCAAGTCAGAATTCCAACTTGGAAAGTTGGAGCAACCCCACCAACCCGGGCTTTATAATTCAATATGGCTACCACTCAAACAACTGAATGAATGCTGCTCATTTCTGTTGTACTTGTTTCATATTATGTCAGTCATACACATAGCTCTGTTCAGTTTTTATCCATTGCATTTTACTATATGCACAAAATGCCGCATACAGATGTTATTCCATAGAATGCACGTGTTTGGAATGAGCCGGCTTTCCAATATATATCCATGTTTTTCTGACTTCACAGTTGGAACGTGATCAGCTTGGAGTTTACACCACTAACTGTTCCAACTTCTGAGTCTGGAGGTAAATGTAATGCACCATTAGTCCTCCAAGAACAACAGACCCACCAGGAATACCAAAACCATCTTGACATTCTTGGACAAATATGCCAGGGAGTCTACATTTTGCAGTCGTGGCATGGACAGGAAAAGGAGATTGACAACCATGATTAATTTGGATTTATACTGACAACCACTGGAACAGGGCTGAAAACAAGTATAAGGATGTGGTAGAATGAAGGGTCTCTGTGGTATTTTGAGCTGAAATTTGAAATACCCATTCTAGTGACATGTGAGACTAAATTAACTAGTCCAAGTGGGGTACAATATGTGTAATATATGGTAAAAACAAAAAACAAAACTGAATTTAAATTTGTTAAATGTTATTTTCATCAGAGCTGGAGACTGAAAAGAATCTGCTTGTTCCTCACTTTAAAGCATGATAAATATTCCCTCATCACAAGAAGCTAATGTAACACTTCTTTAATTTGACTGTAAAGAAACGTCTTGTTAAACAACCGGCAGAGGATTTAATGTATTATAGTGTTTCATTAAACATATAAAACTCCTGAGCTTGCTAAATAAACTACCAATGCACAGATTCAGCACATGGTGCATTCTGGATTCATCAGGCTGCGCAGGCTCTTCTCTTTTATTGTGTACAAGACCCCGTTGATCAAAGATGATGAATAACGAATCTAAAGGAAGGAAATTAGCATGAAAAAGTCCTTGCATTTCAACTGATGCATAAAATATCTGCACTTACTTTAATGAGTGGCGATAAAAGTTGCCATGCTGTGTGGTGGGCAGCATCGTGATTGATGCTGCACATTAAGAGTGCGCTACCGTGCCTGAGCAAACATCACAGCATCCTTGTCAGCCCATTGTCCCCGACTACCTGCCTGCGAGGACTCTATCTCTCCCCCTGCCATTTTACCTGCCAAAACCCCGTTCCCAAAATCCCTTTTCTTGTTTAAGCTCCCTCACTTTTTGAACCACTCTCATATTCCGTCCGTGCTATGTTTCTTCCATTATTCCCCATCTTCTCTCCAAGATAAAAGGCTTCTTTCTCTTCCCTGCAGCATACCTCACTGCCAGACAAATAGCTCCACTTGTTTCAAAGTGGCCACAACAGAAGGACAATGATAAGAGAGCTGTCTCCCAACTGTCATTTCCTCTGTCTGCCCCCGCATCTCACATCACTGTAATTGACTGCAGTGTATCTCCAAGTGCTATTGTTCCTCAGGATACTAGAGAGTCTTGTCAGGAAGTTCAGGGTGACTTGTCATTCGCTGACCTCAAAATATTTGAGTTCAGGTGGCATTTTCAAAAATCTTACATGGTTTGTGTAGCGCGGTTTAATTTCTCCAATCCCACAGACTGTCATTAATTCAGCTAAAGGACACCGAGGATTTCTGGTGACTTGTGAAAATGAGGGTAAGGAAAACTGTAATTAGTTATCCCAGGGTGGCTGTAAAGGCTCAGATGCACACTCTTTATGAGACAATTTCATTTCTATTCCCCATTTTACTGCATTTTAACCTTTAAACGTCATGAACTTTTGCTCAGGGTTAGCATTTCCATAAGACACGTGCATGTGGTGGAGTTGAGAAGCAGTGGGAATCGTGTTTTTTTGTGTTTATTATGTGGCTAAAACACAACTTAAAGTATATGTGTCCAAGCTTATTCATAAGGTAACCTCAACTCAACCTCAACAGTTATGTCACATATTAGGATGTTGAAGACATGGACGAAGAAGGAAACATATGTTGCACTCTGATTTTACCCATCCCAGAGGTCTGCAACCTCTGCAATCTAAAGAACCATTTTTGGACAGAAACAGTCCAGAGCTACAACAAATATTCCAACCCATGACATACTGTATGATGTACAGTATGTTTTGACTTGGCAACGTGACACTACAATTATGATTTTATTCTTTTTTTTTAAATTTTGTTTCTTATGTTGTTCATTTTTTCTGTTTTGTTCATTAATTGGTTATTTTACATTTTTATTCATTTCCTTGATTATGTTGTTCATTTTGTTCAATTTATTGCCTATATTTCATTTTTGCCTATAAATCATTTTTGGTTCATTTTGTATATTATTTGGTTGAGCTTTTTAATTTTTGTTCATTTAATGAACTTTGTTATTCCTTACTGGGAACTTTGGTTCATTTCCTGCACAATTTATGTGGATTATTTCACTCATCATTTTTGTTCATTTTATAGTTTACATTCATTTTCTTCACTATTTTGTTATTTTTTTATCCATTTTAATTAGTTGATTAAATAATTTTACTCATTTTGGATTTTTTTTTTCATTTTACTTCATTTAATTTTTCTGATAATTTTGCTCAGGTTTGTTTTAATCTAGCAACACTTACTTTTGCCATCATCTTCATAATTTTGCTTATTTTTGTTCATTGTCTTAGTTTTTTGTTCATTTTGGATCATTTATTATATATATTTATTCTTGCTCAGTTGATTTTGTTCGTTTTGTAGATTATTTGCATTAATTTTCTCTCAAAATTTTTGTTTAAAATGATGTTCTTTCTTTTCTTTTTGTTGATTCAGGACTTATTTTGATCATTTTGATTTATTAATGTGCCATTTCCAGGAGCTACTGGAGAGTGGTTCCTGTGGCCCTGGAGCCACAGGTTGCAGCCGTATATAACAAGGGGTGTAGGTTTTGGTTGAACACTTGGGATTTTTCTTGAACATTTTGAACCTCAAACACTTCGAGGCTCAATTTTCTTGTAAACTAGTTCGTGATGGATGCAAAAATTAGTAACAATGAGCAAAATAATCCATAAAATGAGCAAAAAGTTAGACCAGACCAAGCTTGGAATAATGTCTACTTCTTTTCTGTAAATAAACACGTCTATACATTTTTACCCATTTTACCCTTCAACTGTAAATGAAGATGACATGTATAAAAATGATTAGCACTAAATCAACACAATTAACATAAATTAACAAAGAAATTAAGAAAATGAACAAGCCACTAATGAACAATGATCATCTAAATTTGAGGACAATAATAGAAAAACATGGATTTAAGATGTTTTATTCAAGATATTGTATTAGAGACAAACCATTTAATCTATTTTTTAGGTCATAGTGTCAAAATGCTGTTTTACAAACTGTAACCAAGTGCAAAAACTGGCTCAAAAATCACTGAAGCCTAATTTTAGGTTTCTTACTTACTTTAAGAGGAAGTAAGTGCTTAAAAGTGCTTCAATTTAGACTTAATTCGAGAGTGTAGATGTATTACTGTTTAACACGTATCCACTAAATCCTAAACTCAAAAATAGATCACATCAATTAGTGTTGAATTGTGTTGATAAGGGCATTGATAGCAAACTACAGAACCAAAACTAAAAAGAAACATACAAGAATGTGAAAATATACACCAATTTACACCAAGCTTCCATGTAGAACCATAGAACCACTGTATGGTTGGTAGTTACAGCTGTCAGTCATATATTTAACCTCCCAGTGGTCTGAAAATATACCGTATCACACGGCAGAATGTCTAGAGCCCCAAAAAAGAAGTGAGTAGAATTCTTGCTCCTTCTCAGATCCATTGAATTACATCACGTGAGGTTAAAAGCTATCAAGCACTTCAGATTTAATCCAGCTTTTCCTCTTAGAAACTGTCACTATTCTATTGACCTTTAAAAACCCTTCCTCTAACACTAGAACTCTGCCAGGATTTATTATATAGCTACAACTGCCAAATGGGTCACAAGCATCATTTCTAGTCCAGAAAATGTCCCTCTGTGATTCTCTGAAATATTTCACTTTAAATATAAGCAATAAGCAATATAAACTTGTTTTTTTTTTATTTAACCACAAAGATGCCTGACAAAATGAGATTTTTTTTTTCATGTTTTGATGGAACTCAGGCTTTTGAATGAAGAAAATAGAAACGTGTGGTAAATGTGCTCATTTTCCTTTTCCTGTCTTCACGTGACAGTCATCAAAATGGATGCACATGTATAGTTTGGATATTTCACAATAAAACATTGTGGTTTCTGCTGTGGCTTGACACCCTGACGATCTGTGAACCCTCCGTTCAATCTCCATGTTCTCTGCTTCCCTCGACACGTTGCCCGTTGATCTGTCCTTACTGAATTGATACTGTGTGGTTTAGAGGATAGCGGAGCATATTGCTGCCAGTCTGTATAATGAGAAAAGTTTCTCATTATAACAAAATACTGAGCTTTTTTTTTTTTTTTTGTTCCGTATGGCAGCAAACATCTATGGACAAAACACTTTTATTCTGAAGGATCAGAGTAGCTAATGTTGCTTGTGTGCTGATGGACCAGTCAGTCAAGAACACGCTAGTAATTATCATGTATGTGGGCACAGTATGACATATGGTTAAATATAAGCAAAATTGTTGATTTTTATTTTATATTTGTAGTTAAAGTGAAGAACTGTGCTTTATCCCTTTGCCCTAGGTCTCTTGATGTCCTTGTGTCTTTGCTGCTTGTGGACCTGTCCAGTGTCTGTGGACCTGTCCAGTGTCAGTGTTGTTTGTTGTTCTATTCAATTCAATTCAATTTTATTTGTATAGCGCTAGTCATAATCGCCGATTATCTCTTGGCGCTTCACAATTTGAGGCCGATACCTCATGACTTTACAGAGAGTAAACCCAACAGAACTACCGTGGGCAAGACGAGGTGCCAGGGGGAGGAAAAACTTCTTTTAACAGAAGAGGAAAACCCTCCAGCAGAACCAGCGGCTCAGGGTAGGCGGCCATCTGCCTCCTAGCTTGCTCTCAGCGATTCTGTTGGGTTTACACTTTTGAGGTCTAAGCCTTCAATTGTGAAGCGTCTAAAGATCATTTTTGATTATGATTGGCGCTATACAAATAACTGAATAATTGAACTGAATTAAATTTTTTCATTATCCAATTTCCCATTTGTAACAGATATGGATTGAGCACTGCAAATGCATGTATGGATTTATATGGAGTGTATTTAACAAAAAGGAATGTAAAACAACAAAAACATAAAATTAGGAAAAGAATATATCCAGGGGGCTGCAATGTCTTATTAAAATAGAGTATTGCAAGACTGAAAAACAGGTAAATGTGACCTAGCGTTGCTCCTAGTCTCCTACTGTATATTTTGCAGTAAAATACATTTACTTCTCTAATTTCACCTTTGCCCCAATTCTAGAATCTCTTGCATATTCATCGGACGAAGCTCCAGAGACACAGTAAAGGATTGAGATGTCCGGTCATCTCTTCTTATTGTGTGGAACAGAGCTCTGTCTTGATCTCCCTTACTGCTAATGAGTCCACGGCCCCTGGTCCCGCTCTTTGCAGGACCTTATTAACACTTTCTTACTGGTGATTCTGCAGATGCTTAGCCAGCAGGTCAGCCGGGCCACCTCCCCTGAACCTGACCATCAATTTGCATGAGCAGGCACACTCTGCTGGATTGGACGGAGCTGTCAGTCAAAAACACCTGCTGAGGTAAAAGGAAGCTGCCTGCTGGACATTTAGCTGATTTGGGGGTTCAGGCTATTCCCTGAAGTGGGACCTGGTTATTTGAGTGTCCTAGCTCTGCAAGAGGAAGTTCCGAAGAAAATCTAGCACAAATGTACTTTCAGATGATGTTTCTTCAGCAAATGCATAATATGTAAGGTGTGGAACAAAGATAAGGTTAAAAAATTACACATTGAAAATCTATGCTTTCTTTAAAGGTTTATCAGTTTCTTTCCTACTCACTTAAAGGGTGGCTGTGGCTCAATAGGTAGAGCGGGTTGTCCAGGAGCCAAAGGGTTAGTGGTTCAAATCCCAGGCTGAAGTGTCCTTGAGCAAGACACTGAACCCCACATTGCTGGTGTATGAATGTGTGTGTGGCTGGGTGAATGGAAAGCAGTGTAGAGTGCTGTAGGGTAGAAAGGCGCTATGTAAGTGCTAAAGGTCAGGTTTTAGGGCAGTGCTATATAATTGCAAATGAAATTGGGACCCATTTTAAAATCAAAATAACTTAGTTACTAGCATAATGACAAATTTCAAACCGACGCAAATAAATTAAATGGAAAATGAGCAATGCTAATTCATTGTTTGGCATTTATACTTGGTCACATCTGACACAGACACAGCATGAAGTGCATAAAAATATAAAAGAGCTATAACTGAATACAACCTGAGGAAGCAAAAATTTGATAGCTTCACTTTAACGAGGGGCGATAAAAGTTTCACAGAACCAGTAATAATGTGACAATAAGATAATTTTGTATTTTACTTCATAAAGTATCATTCAGGGGAGGGTTAAACTGATCATTTTCACTGTCAATTTTAGTTTTCAGGGTGAGGAAAGGTATGTTTCTAGAGGTTGTATCATAGGAATTCTATTATTACCAGTAATAAATACATTTACAATAATTCACTTTATGGGGTTAATTTTATCAGGCTATGTGTAGTGTTGGATTAAAACTCTAGAGGAGTTTTCTCTGGGTTTGCATAATGTGAATCTTGTTTTGTTTTTTTTTCTCTGCCTTTCTGGCGCCATTTGAATCGGCCTGGTTCAGCGAAACATTTGACCCAAGTGTGAACTAATGTAGATCAAGCAACTTATAGTTTCAAAAAGGGTGGATGTTCAAAGGTTAACAAAAGGCTCTATATTTCCACAATTTCATGTCTTCTTTTATATAAAATGAGGTTTTGCTTCTAGTTACATGGAGGTTTTAGAGTAGTGTTGCTAACTTATATTTTGCAAGTACGTATTCAGACCCCTCCAGGGACTCTTTCAAAAAAGAGACCAGAGACTAACATGAAAGCAGGTATAATGAAAGCAGTGACGTGTTTTACTCACATTCCTTTCCTACAATGTCCATTACTATTACATGCGCATGGACAAGTATGCAAATTAGGTGATGACACATCTTAGCAACATTTAGGATAGCTGAGGAGCTGGCAACACTGCTTAGAGTTTGAACCAGGAGCAGATTTTAATGGTCCACCTTATCTATTATTGTGGCTACAAAAGTGTGTTCTGTTTTATTATTAACAGTAAAAGCTCTCAGCACAAACACTATGGAACTGAACCCAAAATCATTGAACATTACTAACTCAGTGACCTTTTTTGCTTTTTCCATGCATAAATAAGAATCATTTTTTAAAATCCATAGTTTATTTTAGAAATATACTTAAAAATAATGGCATAATTTCAAATTGACAGGTTTAGGAGAAAAAAATAATGCTATGATTTTGTAAGCCAGTCATGAGTTTGCTTGTGTATGTTAACATTAGAATTGCTAGTTGGTGACCAGTGTGTCAAAGGGAGCTAAGATTACTTGTCAGTTTCAGAGGGGATTGCTGATTATGTAAAACTGCATTTATTTGGCATTACTTTGACAGAGACAGAGTCAACAAATGTGTAGATGTTATTGCAGTTCAGTCAGACACCAAATTACTCCTTTGAATCCTGAGCTCTTATATGTAATTTGATCAAATTTACCATATGTTCCTGTTTGTGTTTGTTCTTCACAGACAGTGGTTCTGTATGTTCTCCATGCATTGAATCTATACACTGGAAAGTGTAAACCTGCATCAAAGATCTCATTTTTGGTCTCTGACATGATGATGCATCAGAGCTTTTTATATGGTCACTGTATGAATCACATCCTGTCTGAGCTTGTTTAAGGTACACAGTGAAAAACAACACCAAAGGTTTTGGGCGGATGTTTTCATCTTCTGCCTCATCAGCCTGGAGTGTTGATTACACGGGCTGTAAATGATGATACTGCCTGTGGGCTTGTTGTTCCACTGCATCTGATTCATTCGAAGAAACAGGAGATGAGTGTTTCACAATCAGAGAGGAGTACAAAAAGGCAGAGGGGATTTTTTTCAATCATCAAAGTGAAGAAGTTTAGACATCAGCGTCTTCACTAAAGGTAAACAATAAGACAAATGAGACGAAAACAGCTGCTTGTACCTCACAGCAGAACCAAACGATCCATGTATGCTCGGTTAGAATCTGTTTTTCCACAAGTTCTTTTCCTCCTTGTTAGTCCCAGTGGTATTACTGCTGTACTGTACAACTTAGCAGAAGGAGCATGCCAATTAGTGCCTCTTGCAGTCATAATATGCTGAAACTGCACTGTAAATAAAAGTTTTGTGATAACATCCCCCACTAATTCTGCTGCTACATCACCATATCCACCCTTCCAGACACATCATATTTATAAAAAACAATAATTGCCTGCCATGAAAACCAATTTGAGTTCTTCCACAAGGCAGAATTAAAAGTTGAGCTTAGCAAGGTAATGAAGTATGGCAAACACTAAGTCAAGGATGGAGGCTTTGTCTGAAGTAATCACTTCTCCGGATGCCGTAGCTTGGCTGCATTTCATATCAACAAAGACTGACATATGGAAAAATAATTAAAATTGACGCATTCAACCAATTACAGTTGGCATGCTGCATTTTTAATACGCTATCGAATTTAAAATGCTGGCTGTCAATCTGCTCTACAGTCTCAGGCAGAAAATTTCAATCAATCAAGGTGCCTGGGTTGTAATCTAACCACATCAAAGGTGAGGATTAGCAATCCACTTGCCTGCATGCTGAGCTTTTTTCCTTTCAAACACATTCCGGCAAAGAGAAATATGGGCGACAATGTGACAGTGATTTACAGTGCAGAGGTTTTGCCTGTGACAGTGAGTGAATAGAAAAGAACACCAAAGTTCTTCTATGACAAGAACAATTAATATAAGGCTGCTATTTGGACTTGGGTCTGTGTGTAGGAGTGATGGTGTGTTGTAGCATTGCATCACCGCTGAAGCAAACAAGGCAACGCAAAGCGGCTCCGGCACTCTCTTATCCATCTTCTGAGATTATGTTCCCAGAGAACTTTTATACAATTACTGGCGATTCTTGTACTTCAATCTGAGTTCTGCAGTTTTTACACCCAAGGCAGTGTAACAGCACAGTCCCATCTGACAGCAACACATGCACACACAACAGATCAGTGAGCCTCCTCATTAGTTTGGCTCAGTTTGACAGAGGCCTCAACCTCGGTGCCTCCTAATTTTTGGACAACAGGACGACAGAACACACAGGAGCTGAGGAATGCATGAGGCGCTGCATCGATCTGGACAGATGGCTGAGGGGACGAGAGCAAAGTAAACAGCTGTGTGTGATAAATAAAGGGGAAAAAAATGCAAAAGGTGTCAGACAGATTTCAGGATGAACTGAAAAAACACTCATCCAAAGAAGAAGTTTGAACCAAAATAACAAACAAAAGTGAAACAAGAGCCTTTGACTTTAAGAGTCTTCTGAAAAACAGAAGGAAAAAAAGCTTCTAAATATCTAACAAAATCACCACGCAGTCAGTAGTTGTGTTCAAAAACTGAATACCCACTGCATGCCGTAATTATTCTGGCCATAAGTAGTATTTAGTAGTATTAAATAGTGGTGTAGTACTACTGTAGACTGGTTTTGAAACACGTTTTACAGCTTATTGTTCTCAATTTTATTTCACAACCACATCTGTTGGGATTTCACTAAAGTGTCAGTGCATTATCTGATTTATTAGTCACCATCATTACTGCGATTTAAGGAGCAGTTATTCCCTCAATCTACACTGCTCAAAAAATTAAAGGAACACTTCTTAATAGTAGCAGAGCAGAGGGAGGTGAGAATCAGTTTCAGCTGCTTTGGTGGTAGTGAAATTAACAACAGCTGCATTAGAGGAGCAACAATGAGACAACCCCCAAAACAGGGATGATTTCAAGTTTTCTGAAGGTCCATAGAAGGTCCTTAACCCATCAGCAGAATCAGTATCTGCTCGTTTTGTGCATGGAGGAACAGGATGAGCACTGCTGGAGCCCTGTGCTGACTGTCCAGGGCCATGAATCTCAATTGCCGTTTGCCTTAGAACACCAGAAATGGCAAGTCACCTCTGGTGCCCTGTGCTTTTCACAGACTAGAGCGGGTTCTTCCTGAACACATGTGACAGAAGTGAAAGGGTCTGGAGAGGTTGTGGAGAATGTTATGCTGCATGTAATATTGTTGAGCATGACCCATTTGGTGGTGGGTCAGTGAATATCATTTTGAGATGATGCAATGAAATTTCATCAAAATACACAAGCCTGCTGCACCATTTTTTATTTTGATTTTTGGGGTGTCTTTGAATTCAGCCCTCTGTAGGTTGATAATTTTCTACCAAATGATATGGCATCCTTTTGTACTGCATGTAACACATTATCTAGTCCATATCAGTGTACATATGCAGCATAATTTTTCCCCCTTGAGATCTGATGTGTTTTCAGAGTGCTTCTTCAATGTTTTTGAGCAGAATCTCCTTTTGTAATTGGGAATATCTGTTAAAAAATGGCTTCCTGGAGAAGTCAGATAAAACTTTGTAATCCAAGTTTTCAAAGATGTACTCTGCATACATTTCTCAGTCAGCTACTTGAGCTGCATCCCAACACGCATTATTATTGTCATTTTCTTCTTTTTGTTGAGTGGCAGGGATATTAGTGTTTAAAATGTGTTTAAAGAGTATTTACTGTATTTTACATTATGCCTACATTGACCTATTAACTGATGCATGCAGTACACACACAATTAAGACATCCCACTTAGTCTTAATGAAAATATGAATTTATTGCAAATTATGCAGACAGTGTTTTTGATTTTAGCATTTAGACCAAACCAGCAGAGATAGAAGAGTACAAACAACACCTGAAGATGTGTGTAAGGGGCTTCACATGACTTTTTAAATCACTACCTTTCTCCTTATTTCATGTGCATGTCATACGAGCTGAAAATTAATATCTGTCAAGTTAAAACACTGCTGTGTTACTGCCGTTGCCATTTTTGATGCCAACTTTTCTTTTAACACTTGTGTATTTCTCGAACAGCAGAGCTTCATCAACGGTCCATTATGAGTCACTAGTGGAGAAAAATGTGGCTCATTCTTTTAGTGGCAGTTTTCTTCAGGCTTAAAAGAATTTAACACAACCGCAGGGTTTTTTTTTTTTTTTGGTTTTTTTTTTACAAAAGTGTCGAGACTCTCAGCCAGGAAAACAACTTTCAGTAAGGTTCTGTGTCCCACTTGCCCTTAAAAGTTATATGAGATTTTGTGCTGCATTGAAGAACAAACAAGGAAACACTTGAGTATTTGGGGGAACATGGAACTTTGAAATAATTCTGTCACTGGCAAATAACAGTAATACAGCCTATTGGCTTCTAAGTTGATCTTTTTCAAGATGTCTTTAATAGGTTGAACCTAAATACAACATTTCACACAGAGAATATATTGCATTTATTTTTCCCCATGAAAACAACTAGGACTGGGACTTTCTTGTGGCTTAAACTTTCCGGACGCAGGAGAGAACTCCCCCTTTTGTACATCTTATCATTCATTTACCATTTACATAGTCAGAGCTATGTTTACATCACTGAAATGTACTGTACTTGGAATGAAAACACAATGGACTACACTGAGCAGTTGAGAACAGCTGCTCTACTTTATGAATTGCATTTCATGGTATGAATACTATTTTCCACTGGGTTATGTGTGGATATAATCATTCATGTTGACATATGAAGGACTCATTGATGTTGACACAACAAAGAAACCTGCTAGCTTTCTAACGTCTCACCGTGGGTGTTTATTCTTTTTGTACATATATTTCAAATCAAAACCGAATCTCAGCAAATCCTAATTTCTATTGAATACAAGGGGCAAGCTTGAAAATCTACATTTCTTAAAGATTAATACTGTTGATGGCTGCTAAATGTTGTCACCAAAAAAGAGCTTGAATCTGATAACTGAATTTCCTTTTAGATATAGCACATGAAGGGTTTTGTTTCCACGGTTTTGTTTTTTGTGGTCTCATTCTTCTTATTTAGACTCTGGTAAGTGTCCTGGTGATGCTTTAATAACCACGTTATCAGTCTGTTCACAGGATTTTAGAAGGATTTGCTGTTTGTAGTGTAACAACCTTTTGCTTGTAGAATAAACATGTGTTGATCAGAGTTGACAGACAGCTCTACTGTTGATGCAGTTCAGATTTTCTTCTAACACGAGCATCAAAAGTTTGCATTACTTGGCATTTGACAAAACCAGACTGGATCATGCTAATTAGTTTGTGTATACATTATGCAAAGTTGATATTACTGTTATCACACACAACAACATGAGTTAACATTTATAAATGGATTAAATTATTTGTTGACATTTAGCATAACAGCGTTAATTGGCAATGTGCAGGTAAGTCACTTTACTGTTAGCTTGGCAAGTTTTACCCCTTTTTCTTCCCCTGCTCCACTCTTTTGTCTATATATGGTCATTTCCAGCTTGAACAAACAAGATGGTGATGTGAAACGTCCAAACAGCAGTCTATAACCCAACGACTACATCAACTTACAGTAACTCTTTCCCCTCCAGTATTTTTGATGATTTTTACTCATTTTTCAACTCCCATAAAAAAAGCTTCTTTAGGAGTAGCAAGACAGTAAATCTGTATATCAAAAAATGAAACCTTCAGTTTCCTTTCACTCATTCAACAATGCATATTTTGTCCATAGTAAACACTGTATCCCCTCCTGGTTTCTGTCAGATCTTCTTTGCTTGTTTTTTCATCTTATTATTATCCTCCCTACATGATAACTGCAAACACTTGGATTAAGAGAAAATCTTGTCATTGGCGGGGAAGTGCTGTCTCATAAATGACAGACCAGCTCGTCAGAGGCGCTGCGTGTTACCAGGCAAACCAGGCAACTGGTTGGGGCCGCAGGCCAACTGGGGGCCCCAGGGGGCTGACAAACATTAAAAGCAGCAGTTTTGTTGGGTTAATTAAACCATTATGGAGATGAATGTTGGTTGTAGGGGCTGGCTGTGAATTTTTGCCAAGGGCCCCAGTAAACATTAGAATTGCCACTGTATCTCGTTGATGACAGAGAATGAGTTAAACAGTGTCCATAGATGAACTGCTAACAAAGTCCACTAGTCTTAATTTCAAACAGTTTGTGACTTCTTTTGAAAAGGGAAAAGAAATGCAGTCTCTTAGGAATTAAAAGGGATTCTTGGAAGTGAAGTGAAGCACTACTCATAGTGGAAGTGCAGAAGGAAATCGCAGGACAGTGTTACATTCTTACACCACAGTAGTGGTAAAGATATGATGTTCTGTTTCTCTTTATATGGTTGATCTTCTTTTGAGTTCATCACAGGGTTGTCTATGCTTCTGTACCTCATAACACACCTGGTTGTCATCTACCTGCTCTGACACTTAGCAACTCCCACTGACATCACACGTCCTCCCCAAGGGCTGCACTGCAACACACACCCTGTCGTGTAAAGTACACACACATACTTTGTGCCTGTATAATTAAGCAGCGTAACAGACGCCATGCTTACCCCCAACCGGAGAACCACATCAGGAGTTCTAAGCCTTCTCGTGTGTATGCAGCAACTTAAACAACAAAGAGGACAGCATCTGTTTTCAGATTCATGTGATTCCACCCCCCCCCCCCCCACCCCACTGAGTGACCAAAGAAAATGGATTTGCATTCTTCTGTTTTTGTCAAGCATTGTTACACTCAGCCAGAGCAAACCGAGCTGTGCAAACCTTTCAAAAAACACTGGGGCTTGGTGATTTAAATTCAGCTGAACTGTTTACTTGCTGTGAACCTTAAAGTGGCTCTACATAATCACTGTAAGTTCAATCAGCCTACAAGGTCACCGCTCGGACGGCAAATCCATCCACAGATTTTGGATAAATTCACCAGTGGGTCGAGTGGTTTCCTGACAATTTGCAAATGACTTAATCAGTCAGGTTAATACTGAATGTAGATTGTACCGGTTTCTATCTTTTAATCACGAGTGTCTGAAATGATTCTGACACTGTGGAGATGAAGAGTGCTTGTAAAAGAATGAGTGAGCGGGGGAGGCTTTTTTGTTTACGCTGTTGGGTTCCCCCCACCACTGGTATGGAAGCATGATACTGCCAGGACAGAAAAGATAAAAGTTATTTAATTTTTATTGACATTACAAGATGATTTTTTTTCACATTATAAGAAGGTAGCAGAAACACCCCAAATTTTAAATGGGCAAAAATTGCACATTTAAAATTTGGGGTGTCATTTTTTTTTTTTGCCAGTTTCTATTTATTTAATTTAACTCCTGCTCGAAAATTTATCAGATTGACTTCAACACTCTTTTAATACTAGTGTTATAACAAACAGAATGATACAATGAATTGAGATATTTCATCACAAATAGCTCAATTTGAAGAATAATTCAAAGGGCGTCAGGTTCAGATGCACAAAAAGGCCCCTTGAAGCCAAACTATTTTCCAAATAGTGTCAGTCATTTTGTTTTCCATCCAGTTTTTTCTCCTCTCTTAATGTATTACTTCTTTTGTGCTGTTGACCCATGAAACCATATTTATCTCCTTTTTACACCCTCAGATATGTCTTTATGTTTGTATTAATGCAAATACAAAGGTGTGAGAGCCTGAGCTGTCTGATATTGTTGTTGATTTTTAAATAATTATTGTTATTGTGAAATATGCAGTGCTTAACAAATGTATTAGACCCCCTGTGCTATTTATCTCAGAGACCACCCAACTCTTTCCTTTTCGGTGGCTTCTCCACGTTTTCCCATTTTCAAAGGAGAGAGGAAACTGAATTTACATATTTGTATCCAAATTTGAGACACACTGGACTTCTTTGAGAAGTCAGAAATTAAAGGTGCTGTCTGCAATGTTGACGAACTAACTAGTGGTAAACAGATATAAATAATTTAACAGGTGACCTGCCAGTCAACTTGGCTTATAACCTCATATTTGTCAAGCTAGTATGTCTGTTCTTTTCTTATACAGCATGTGCCAGATGATGAAGGAATCTGAAATGCAGGCTGTCTCTCCTCAGTCTTCCTGTGGTTAGATATGATACAGTTCTTAGCTCCATAGTGGTGACTGTTTTGACTGTTTTCCACTCTGTGAGTGAGTTCATGAGCTCGTGCACCAATGAGGTTGTGAGCCTTGTGAACTAGCAAGAGGCCTCTCTAATCATTTACAGTGGTCTGTGACAAACCATGGGCTATTAGCTAGTTTGCCAGCATTATTGACTGCACCTTTAATCAAGCAAAACATACACACACTAAAACTAATTGTTCTGTTCAGGGATGCAAGTAAATAACTGTAATTTGGCATCTCAATCAAAAAATAATAACACGCTTTGCTTTTTTCTGCTTTTTTGTAAAACAGTTCATTTGAACATTCATGGATAACAACTCGGATCATATTTCAGCATTAAAAATACCATATCAATACAAGAGCTTGCGCATGTTGGTGGATTAGCCATTACAGAAACATAAAGGATTTTGGTAATTATCAAAACTCTTAATTTAGGCCAGCTGCAGCATAAACATTACACTGGGTGATAGTCTAATAAATTTGTCAAGCACTATGTACAGTATGTTATTTTAATATGAAAATTATGTTGCTATAATATTAAACTCACATGGCATAAAACTAATCTCCCTTTTTCTGGCCTGCAGCAACACACTTCCATTCCCTGAAGTGATTGTGTACTGCTCATAATACACGAAGCACTCTCCAAACCAAACTTCAGACTGATGTTTCATTGATTTTAGGATTCAATCCTCAGTAATACCTGCCTCGAGGCACAAGACACTGCAAAGATGAATGCTGTTAACTGAGCCTCTTGCATGTGTTCACTTCTTTTTTTTTTGCAAGAAATCTACTGTCAGCAGACCTTTTTCAAGATCTCAATCTGTCATATTTCATTTGTTTTGCAGCAGAGGAATCAAAAGCTACCCACTGTAAGAAAACAGATTTGACTGCACAGATGCAGAATGCAAAACCATACCCCACACTGTTGTTGTGACAAGTATATAGTAGCTGTAAATGTTACGAATACAGTTTCTGTGATATGCGCACAGAAGGAAATTCTTGGATTCATAAAAGCTAATCATTGTTTTCTCATTACTCATCTCTAGCAGAGGGGTGTCAACAAAGAATACCAGCTTTTTTGTAGTTCAGCAATGGATTCATATGAATTCCATTGTGAAACGGACCCCCTCGAGGGATGAAAACAAACAGAACAAGCAAAGAGAAAAACAGCAAATTTCATGTAAACATAGCTACGACGGCCCCTCATTAGAAAAAGAAGCATAGAGCTTCCAGGCCCCCGCTGGCTTGTGCACTTTGGAGACAAAGCCGAGATACTTTTTAAAAGAGCAGAGCCACATGCACCCGCCAAGGCAACACATAAATCCAGGATGGTATCTTTTAAAAAAGAAAAGACAGGGTCGTCTGAGGCTGTAATTAGGACGATGAACGGGAAATCAGCATGGCAAAGAGGAGGAGTTTGGTGCACACACAGCAGTAGAATGAAACAGCATTTTATCTCTGGTAGAAACACATTCAATAAACATTTGAAAACAGGATCAGGTAAAATAGCTCACTTTGCAACCCCCGCATGGTGACACATACACACTTAGGGTCTGTCTGATTTGTGCAGCCAAAGTGGATAGAAATAAATCACAAGAGCTTGGCCAACATGGTTGCATACTAATCAGTGTATTACCCATGGGAAAACTCTGGCCCCTGGCTAATGGCTGCATGTGCTATGGATGTGTGTGCAGCGTTTGGAGTCACCTTCTCCTCCCTGTCACTAACTGTGGGATTGTATTTAATTGCAAAATGCAGAGGCAGGAGGAGTTCATGTGAAAGGCTGGAAGGGAAATCCAATCTGGACACATTTCACCTCCGTTGGCACTTCATTGTTGATCAACAGTACTGCAAGTGGAACATCACATGGGGCGCTTTAATATTCTGCAGGTTTTTTGACACACTGGGCCTCATGCAAGACATCATATACAAACACATTTTCTCTTATATTTGTTGGTATGCTGCATATTTTCTTATTTTGTTAGTAGACATTGATTTGTGAGATTCACCAATGTTTTCTTATTTTTGCTGTTACTCCAGACAATTTTACGGGTGGTCGAGCGTACCTTTACCAAGATAATGAAAAACATCACAGCCCAGGAAGGATTTATTCAACGCACAAACACATGTTTTACATTTCAGGAATACACATACAATGTAACTCTGAGTATTTTAGAGGAATTTCTATGTTTAATTATTAAATGTGTGGTTGAAAAATATCTTATTTGTCAATTAAAACCAGTTAAGCCTAGGATATGAAACACGTTTTACATCAGAGTCTGGCATTTCGCTTCACATGAGCACAGAGACTGGTTTGAAAGGGAAAGTTTAGTCTGTACACTGACCTGAAGTTAGCTGTTTGCACACCGCACCACACCTGTCCTTTTATAGTGTTTAGTGGGTGTCACTTATGCTAATTACAAATAAGCAGCCACATGCGTCCCGATTCAACATTCAGCACACCCGAGTAAGAGCAGATTTGGTGGGTGCTAATGTTCGGTGCATCTGATTCCTCTTATTTTCCATTCAACAAAAAAATAAGAGAAAATATAACAGAAATGTTAGAGAATGTTGCTGCATGAGGCCCATTGTTCTTGGGTAAGAAGAGTTCATTCAGTCTGCTGTGACAGAGAGAAGAAAAGAAAAGATGCGTTTACCTTTCTGATGGCCTCGACCCAGTGTCACGAAGCCGGAGGAGATGAAGTTGTGAAGGTCAGCGCCTCCACTGCTCCGAACGCTGTCCTTCCCATAGTGGACGCCTGTTTACGCACGCACAGGTAGGGCCACATGACAAGAACCATTCACATCCACACATTTACATCACAGGGATACACACACACAAACATTCAGTCAAACAGACAGACATACACACCGTTAGTTGATTTTGACCAGGTAGGCATTTTCGAAATTTGCAACAGCAGCTATAAAAAAAGTAGGTTTAGACATACATGCAGTAATTTTGATGTTTGCTGGACAAAAATAGATGCCCTTAAAAGGTGGAAAGTGTAAAAATTTAGTGGTGCGACTAGAAAAATAAAATAAGATTCAGGCAGTTTTCTCTTTTTTGTTGGATGACTGAGCCTTTTTAAAAGTATTGAAGAGTATATGAGGAATACAACAAAGGTAACGATATAAAATCATCAGTTTTATTATATATATCGAAGGCTTTATTAATATGGGGTATGATGACAATATGATAGAATATACAGTGTGGACTAGTTTGCATTATTTTTGAAAGCAAAGAACAATTTAAAAAATTCAACTGCACATTACTCTTTCTGTGATGTCACAAAGAGTAAGTGGTTGACAGGTATGTACAGTTGTCATCACATTCCACTATCAGTGCATCACATGTATACAACTATTACATTATACAGTTTGATACAGTGACACCCTTACTTACAGTTGTGCTATGGTATGACTGTATGAAACCAGGATGACTTCAGTTTGTGCAATATGACATCGTAAGAATTTAACTTACCCTGAAAAAATCAAAAATAGGAATTATTTTGTTCTGTGTTCACAATGTCATTCCCCTTTTACACCATGTTTCCTTGTCAGTCTCATTGTAGAAGTACATAAATGCCACCAGCAGAGTCCTATTGCTCAAAACACTTTTTTGGGTTCATGCAAAATCCACAAGATCATGTGAGATTACTGTGCTTGCAAATCTCTAAACATGGACACATTCCTATCACTGCACAGTATCTATAATACAGTGGTAGTCCAGCTAACGAATGTAATCCAATCAGGCATCATGTTCATTGGCCGAAACAATCGTCAGCCAGTGCCAGTTTTTCCATAGGAATACAGTGGTCCTTCGTTATATTGCGGTTCACCTTTCACGGCCTCGCTGTTTCGCGGATTTTTTCTTTTTTGTGCAATTTTCATGTATTTTTATACAGCGTATGAACACGCATTGTGTTCTGTCGGTTAAAGGAGAACCTGTGCATCATGTTCTGCATCCTGATTGGCTAAGGCCATTGTCAGTCATCTCCTCCGTGTTGTGTCTCCTGTGCGGTGCAGTGCAGGGTGTGTTCAGCTGGCCGGACTTGCACGGGTGTTCGGTCACTGGTGGTGTGACTCTGAAGTCCTGCAGGTCTTCTCTCCGACGGAGGCCCGCAGTGTCGATGAGGGCCTTCATTGGGG
>JAQQAE010001924.1:7909-23741 GCA_029823295.1 Pseudamia nigra
GGAACCATTTTCATTAATTTGCTCTTTTGTTTTTTATTATTATGTCTATTTCTGTCCATCTTATTGATTATGTTGTTCATTGTTCTTGTTCATTCTTACAGATTGTTATCATTAGATTTTCTTGGTGTGCTAGA
The DNA here is from genome assembly GCA_029823295.1 of Pseudamia nigra. Lineage (NCBI taxonomy): Eukaryota > Metazoa > Chordata > Actinopteri > Kurtiformes > Apogonidae > Pseudamia > Pseudamia nigra. Next base: position 8,044 of record JAQQAE010001924.1, read on the forward strand.
GTAGTCTCACTAAAACTACCATAATATTTGTATTTATTTTCGGTATAAAATTTTGATGTTGTGACAGCGTTTTTGGGTCCCAAGGAGATTTCACATTCTATTTAGGATTTTATAAAAACTGCACACACTACAGTCATTTCCTTGAATATTTTGGCCATTTAATTAATTTTTATTTATTTATTTATTTATTTATTCCATTCAATTTGTCCATTACTTTGGATTTTTTCTGTTTTGTTCATTGTTTTATTTTTTGTATTCAATTTCTTGATTATTTAATTGATTTTTTTGACGATTTTGTTCACTTTGATCTTAATTTTGTTCATTTTATGGATAATTGTGTTCATTTCCACACATTGTTATATTTTTGATTGGTGTGTGCATTTTTTGGTCATTCTGTTTTTTATGTGTATGTAATTCATTTTTATTTAATTTTTGAATAGTTAGTGTGAATCCTGTTCATTTTATTGATTATGGTGGTTATTTTGATGGTTATTTTGTTTATATTATTTCTTATTTGGTCATTTTGTTGATAATCTTGTTCATTTATTAGTTATTATTTTTTTTTTTCAATTTTGTCATTCTTTTTTTTTCTTTTTTTTAAAATATTTTCTGTACCATTTCCTGATCATTTTGTTAAATTCTCTTTATGTTACAGCTTATGTTCTTTACTTTGTTGATTGTTTTGTTCAGGTTTGTTCCTTTTATTGATTATTTTGTTGATTAAGTACTTACTTATTGCACACTGTGATATCATCTAAGCGTGCTTGTTAGGTAGAGCTATCAAGCCACAGTGTCATTTAACATGAATTTCACACTTATTGTGAACATGTGGGGAATCTAGGCAGAAAACAACAGAGCGTGGCCTCACAGCTGTTGTTTGATCAGTTGTCATCCCACTGGCTGAAATGGAGAGTGTCAGGTAGATGCTCATAAACAAGACTTTCAAGGCCTTTTCATCTCCGTGTGATCACATTTGTAAAGTAGAGAACGCACCTATCATATCTTCATCTCCAGCTGTACAGTGGATGTGAATGATATGGCCTTTTCACCAGTGGTCGGTCGGGTGAACAGTAACTGATTTCAAAAGTAGTGTTACATTAGATTTATAATGACTCATGTGGAAGTACATAAGAATTCAGAAGTATCTCATAAAAACTACTCAAGTACTGAGTAACATAATGTGGAACTTATTCTAGCCTGACATACAACCCCTATTCCAATAAAATTGGGATGTAAATAAGATGTGAATAACAACAGAATGCAAAGATTTGCAAATCTCATAAACCCAATTATTATTCCCTATAGAACAAAAACATCATGCATGATACCACTTCAAATTGATGACAGCAACATATCACACAAAAGTAAAAACAGGGGCAACAAAAGGCCTTGAAAAGTGACTGGTGGATATCAGAAACAAGTGGAGCAGCATTTGACAACTAATTATGTTAACTGGTAACAGATCAGTAACGTGACTGGGTGTAAATGGAACATTTCAGAGCGACAGAGCCTCTAACATGTAAAGATGGACAGAAGTTCATCAATTCAATTTTTTGTGTAGAGGGCCAATCATAATTTTCTCTGGGCGTTTCACATTTCAAGGCTGAGACCTCAAGACTATACAGAGAGTAAACCCAACAGAACCACCGAAAGCAAAAACCTCCAGCAGAACCGGCAGCTCAGGGTAGGCGTCCATCTGCCTCGACTGGTGGGGGTTAGTGGACAGAGGAGAGACAAAAGAAAAGAGTAGAGATAGAACAACAAACAACACAGACACTGGACCAGTTCACAACCAGCAAACACACTGCAAGGACATCAATCTGCAACAAACTGCATCATTTCTCTCAACACACAACTGTGAAGACTTCAACGATCCACCATCTACAGTTAATAATCATCAAAAGATTCAGAGAATCAGGAGGAAGGTCAAAGGTCAAAACTGGATGCTGATGGTCTTTGGGCCCTCAGGCGGCACTGCATTAAAAACACACATGATTCTCTACTGAAAATCACTGCACGGGCTCAGGAACACTGTCTGTGAACACAGTTCACTGTGCAAAACACACATACAAGTTCAAGCTGTATTATGTCAAGAAGACAAATATGAACAAGATCTAGAAATGTTGCCATCTTTCGGCACCAAAACTCATTCAAAACCATCTGAGGCTAAATGGAAAACCATTTTGTTTGTTATTGTATCCATTCATTTTTGCTAAATTTGTGCAATGTTATTGTTACATTTTTTGTTATATTGCTAATTTTTGTTAATTTTCCTTTGCTCGTTTTTCAAGCATTTTTTGTCAGTGCAAATTGTATGCATGTTTTGATATACTTGATTACGTTGCTGACTTTTTGCTCATTTTGCTGCATGTTTTGTTCATTTACTTGATTGTTTTTTTTTTTGTTTCTTTTTTGTCTCTGTTGATTTCTGCTGTTTGGTGATGACACAGTACCGGCTCATCATATGACTGTTGTTCTTCATTTGGATCAAACAAAGTCTGTGTGAAGCCAGTCAGCGTCAAAATGACAATTGGAAGTGAGGACTGTAATGAGTAAGAGAACAAAGCGTTCTGCAAAGCAACCAGTCTCAGAAGTACATGTAAAAAAAATCACAAGTACATGTAAAAAAGTACATGTACTGTATGTGAGTACTACCCACCTCTGGAGTCACTGTTCACGGCTGTGGATGCAACGCTAATAGGGGATGTAATGAGTTTTGTTTTATTATATTGATTACTTTGTTCATTTCTGTTCAAATTGTGCATTTTTGCTTCATTCTGATAATTACCTTTAGATTATTTTGGTTGATTCCGGGATTATTTTGGTACATTTTTCCTTCATTTTTGAAAATTATACTGATCACTCTTTTTAATTTGTCTTCAATGTTTTCACAATACTAACCCTTTTTGATCAGTTTACTTAATATTTAATTGATTTTTGCTCATTTGTTGATTATTTTGTTAGCTTTGATTCATTTTTTGATTACTGCATTTCTATTCATAATTCATATGGTTGATTATTGTGTTCATTTATGTTTATTTTGCTTTTTGTTCATTTCATTGCTGACTTTATTTTCTTTTTTTAATAGTTTTTGATACTTTGGATTATTTTTGTTCTTTTTTATTCCTTTTTTCATGATTTTGTTAATTTTATTAACTCATTTTGTAATTTTTCTGCAATGTGCTGATATTATTGTTCACAGCACATTATTGATTATTTTGCTAATGTTCATTAATTTTTGTTAATATTGTTAATTATTTTCTTAAATTTGGTCCACTTTGTTGGTTACTTTATTCACTTTTATTTATTTTGCTGATAATTTGTTGATTTTTTTTTTTTTTTAAGTTTTTCATTTTTGGTTTGTATAATTGATTATGTGGTTCTTATCTGTTCAGTTTTCTGTCCTTAAAAAAGATAATGCACTTTGTGATTATTTTGATCACTGTTCCTGTCTTTTTTTTTTTTCAGAGGCACCTGGCAAAGTTTACGTATGTATGTATGCACACACTAATGGCTGTTAAACTATTAAAACCTGACTAGTGCAGCTGGCAGAAAGAAAGTACTTTATCCAATTCAAATTCTGACACTAAAAATATGCTCATTTTCACTGTAGCTGCAACAAAGATTGTAGGTTTGGTCTGAGACATTTTCAGTCAGGTGTCTCTCCATCCCTCTGGAAAATTTGAGCATTGAACATCATTTTCTGTGTTTTGGTGAATGTTAAAGCATCATTTTGTGTGTTTACAGCATATGTTTATGGAGGGAACAAAAAATGTTCAGATTTCAGATTCAGTAAGTAATGTATCTAACTAAGTAATGTTTTTGTGCACTGCCTTACAGTGTGCAGAGTATTCGAACATACTTTTAACACGTTGTTAGTTACAAGCTGCTGGGTCCCTGCATAAAATTTAAATAGAACGTCATGATTTATAAAACACTAAAACACCACACTAACGTAGAGACAACATATTAAATGTCAAAACTGAGAAATGTAATTGTTTTTTGGAACTTCTATGACCTTTTTCAATTTGAAGCCTGGAAAATACTTTTAAAAAGTGGATTAAGTGGAAACAAGAAAACTGGAAAGTTGTTGCTTAAAAATCACACCTAGTCATACAGCTCACAATTAATCAGGTTGACAAAAAAGGTGAGTAGATGACTGGGTATATAAAGAGCATCAGCAGCACACCGAAGTACAGGTGATGAAGTCACCAGTCTGCGAAAGACGGTGCCGGCAAATTGAGAATAATGTTATGCAGACTAAAATTACAAAAACTTAGAGGATTTCACATCCTGCAGTTCATAAAATTAAAAGATTTAGAGAAGATGAAGAAATCACTGTACATAAGGGACAACACTGAAAAGCAGTACCAGGAAACCGTGTATGAATCAGATCCGCACCACCACCTTCTATGGACCTGAACTCATTTAAGAAGGATTAAAAATTTCATTTTAAAAATCACTGTGTGGGTGCCTGACTAAATGGGAGAGAGACCATGTGGCTTATTTTCAGCACTCAGTTCAAAAGCCAGCATGTGTGATGGTATGGGGGTACATCAGTGCACATGCCTGGTAACCTACACGTCTGGAGGCAACATTAATGCTGGACAATGTACATAGAAAGGCTTTAGAACAACGTTGGCTACCAAGTACACAACATCTTTTTCAGTAAAGGTCTTGTTTATTTCAGCAAGACAATGCCAAACCGCTTGTAAATCCAACAACATGGATTTTGTCGTAAAAGAGTCTGGGTGCTAAACTGTCCTGATACATTCCTGACTTGTCACCAATTGAAAATACTTGGCACATCATGATGTAAAATAATGCAAAGGAGACACCAAATCGTTAACCAGATGAAACCCTCCATTAACCAACATTATAAAACATATTTTCACTATTAAACTAATTATTGTCCTCAATCCCCACAATGAGTGTTTTTTTAAGTGCTGCAACAGAATGGTAAACCTGATCTTAAAGCAACTTTTTAAAGTTGTTGCTGACTTCAAATTCAAAATGGGCATATGATTTTCAGAAAAGCTGCATTTTTACACTTTCTAAATATTTCGTTTTTGTGCTATTCCAAATTAAACATGAGCTTCCAGTGTTTTTGCAAACCATCACACTGTGTTTCTTTTTACTGGTTTGGAAAGAGATTTGTATTTTACTGTACTTAACTGAAGCAAATTCAAAGTAGACAGACTGAGAAGAGGCTGAAAGATGAGACAGGAGTATACAGAGAGAAAGAGGCTGTGAGTGAGACCGAGCGATGAGAGAAATCTATATATAGGCAGAGAAAGAGAAGAGATGATGAGACCAGAGGTGAGAATGAGGGTGAGAAGCACGAAGAAGAAGAACTGAAAGGAGAATTACAGCCAATATTGTTCCGTGGTGACACTTCAGCAAATGGTGGAAAATCAGTAAAAAGGCAAGAAAAGCGGAGGGATGCGTGTAGATCTGATTCTGTGTTCAGATGTGTAATGAGTGTTGTACGGCGGTTGGAAATGTGCTGTAGCGATGCTGACAGGGTGGAGTGTTGTGCTCTCCGTCTGCAGCAGCACTCCTGGTATTCAGGAGGGTATCTCAGCCTCACTCTCTCACAATCGCACATACACACACACACATACAGTCTCTCTTCTCTGTTACCTTGGCAACATATTTTCTGCATGGAAATAGCATCTCTTGCTGTGCCCATTGCAAAAAAAAAGGCACTTCAGGAGATTTAAACGTGTCTGGAGCACATGTAAGTTCAGAGATATGACCTATACAAAGTGAGTTACTGTTCAGCATGATGCACGATCAAACAGAGCGATGAATGATTTAAGTCTAAGTAAGGTGTGCAAGGTGGGTTTGAAGTATACAGAGATATGAGTTCACGTGCATTTCATCTTGTCTAGTTGAGGTTGGTCTTTCCCAAACTTGGGAATTGTTAAGTTTTGTTCATTTTCTTTATCATTGTAATATTAAGTACCTTGGCTCAAAAAGTGGAGCCACCATATAAAATGTAATAGAAACATAATGTAAAGATGTGCAAAGCTTATTTAACTGAAAACAGCACAAACAAGTTTTTGTGAGCACACACAGTGATGTCCACCGCACAGTCATGTTTGTTTTTAATGCAGTTACTTCCAAGATCACATTTATCCAGTATTAGACTTCAGCCTTGTTCCTTGTGTACAGAGATGACATATTTGCTGAATTTTTGAATTATTTAATGAACTCTAAAGTATAAAATCCCTTATTTCTACACAGGGCTGGTCCATAATAGAAAAAAATAAAGTACACGCACATCATTTAAAAAAAATATATATATATATTTTAGGCATTTTTGCTTTTATTTGAGGGATATAGTGGAGATAGACATGGAAGATGGGGACTTACATGAAGCGAGGGCTGGATTTGAGCACAGGCCAGTGCATTTAGGTGTGAACCATATGGGTGCAAGCTGCCAGGTGGGCCACCCGTAACAGCACATCATGTACAGTAATTAAAAATAAAAATAGATTAAACAATTGTGTCGAGGTAGACTTTCCACTGATTCCCTTTTGTTGTAATGTCCAAATAATTGTTCACCCCCTGAGCTTCCAGTGGTTTCTTCCATTTCTGGGGAAAAAGAGGAGTCATTCTATCAATATCTCAAAGATCAATAATTTCCATATAGAAATAGGAGGGCGTTCATCTCCAACCCACCTGACTGTAACAGTTTTCCTGAACGTCTCCATGCTGTATCAAACAGTCAGACACATTCCCAAGCAGACATTACAGTGGATCAGATGACATAGGTTTATCTATTGCTTTATTAATATTTACACAAACAGCCTTCCTGAATAACTGAATTATATTACACTCCCACAGGTAGCGACACTGAGAACCACTCTTACACTTATAGGGCACCTTGGGGAAATTCCTTTTAAGTCTTTATGTTAAGTCAACTTTATAAGCACATTTAAAAACAACAGATGTTGAAACAAAGGGATCTTTAAAGGAGTTTTAAAAGTCTCATGTGGAGGGGGAGGCTGCATCGACTGAGAAGGCTCTGTCCCCTCTTTGTTTCAATCTGGACCCTGGGACGATAAGAAGCATCTGATCAGCAGATCTCAGTGATGTGGAAGGAGTGTGTGGCGTTAGAAGATCAGACAGATAAGAGGGTGCTAAGCTGTTTAAAGACTTAAAGACAAACAATAAAATCTTAAAATCAATTCTAAAATGAACAGGGAGCCAGTGGAACGAAGCCAACACAGGTGTGATGTGGTCTCTCTTTTGTTCTGGACCAACTGCAAAGAGGAGACAAGGCACACCTGTGTAAAGGCTGTTGCTGTCGTCAAGCCTTGACGAGATAAATGCATGAATAACCTTCTCTAGATCAGAGAAGGAGAGGGACAGCTTGACCTTGAGTAAGATACGTAACTGGAAAAAGCTGGCTCTGACCATGGTATTTATTTGCTTGTTAAAATACAGGGGATTGTCAAAAATAACTCCAAGGTTCTTTCTGGCAGTTTTGTTGTAAGTGCACAAAGGGCCAATATCAATGTTGAGGGTGGCAAGAAGGTCTGGAGGCCCAAACAACACAACCTCAGTCTTGTCTTCATTCAGATTCAGGAAGTGTAGGCCATCCAAGACTTTACATCCTCTAAGCAATCCAGCAGAGATTTGAGGTGAGACTGGGTGTTGAGCTTCAGAGGAATGTCGAATGTTTGTGAATCATCTGCACAGCAGTGATAAGAAATGCCATATTTTTAAAAACAGAACCTAAAGGGAGCGTGTAATGCAAGAGAGTATTGGACCCAGGATAGACCCCTGGGAAACTCCACAGGTGAGGGGAGCTGACATGGAGGAAAACTCAGCAGTGTTAACAGAAAAACTTCTGTTAGTTAATAAAGATTTAAACCATCCAAGTGCGGTTCCTTTAATTCCGATGCTCCGTTGAAGTCTTGAAATTAAAATGCCATGGTCGACAGTGTCAAAAGCCGCACTTAGGTCTAAACGTTAAGAAACATTATTCTTAAATCGCTGCACTATTTGCCAGCGCAGTCTTTGTCAGAGTGGTGAACCCTTCACCATCTTTATATCAGAAAGAGTCAGCCTCTCTGTGATGCTCTTTTTACAGCATATGAAGTCATATTTCTAACCCATCGCCTGATAACCTAATAAACTGAGAGATGTTCCATTCAGTGTGATATTAAAACACAGCTTTCCCAGTTTTCTTCTTTGGCCACCGGCTTGAAGTTTTTTTTTAATGTGTTGGTAGCTTCAAATTCTAAATGGATACCTTATGTTCTAACAAACAAAGCAACATCTGATTTACTATCTTTGTGCTATTTTCAGTTAAATATAGAACTCGTCCCCATTATGTATTTACTTACATTTTACACAGTGACTCAACATTTTTGGCAGTAGGGGTGGATTTTATTTACATTCAACACTGTGCGACCATGTAATTCAGCAAGTAGAGGCGAGCAAGAGGATGGAAGAGATTTCCTTGGAGGGGTGTTATTAAAATATATCAGATAAATAATAAAGCGGAGGGGCTGAATGTTGAGCTGTGCGGATTTCCTTATTTAGTCGGCACTCGCAGATGAAGGGGTTTTGAGATGCACCATGGGTAATCTGCCTCATACGATTCCATGTAATAAACATTTGTTTGCTTGACGCCGGAGAGACAAACTAATGAGAGGAAACGCATGTGTTGAGATTGGAGGTGAGCGAGCACTGTGGGGAAAAACATCCAGGCATAGCTATGGATTTGAGGGGGGATGGTGGATTTGACCACTCGTTTTCCTTCTTTCTTTCTTTCTTTTTTATTTTTTTTGGTAGATTAAATTGTTTATGTTTTTGTTTAAGTTTTCATTTATTTTGTTTCTGTTTCCCCTCCTACTTCTGTTAATAATCCTGTCTGCTTTATCCATTTTTGTTCCATGTTTTGTTTAACTTGTGGATATTTCCTTGATTATTTTGCTAGTTTTTACATTGTTCACTTTGTTCCTTTTTTAAAATATTTTTATTTCTTCATTTTTGTCATTATTTGCTCAAATTATTGAATATTTTTCTTATTTCCTTGATTATTTTGGTTATTTGTGGTTAATTTTAGTTCAGTTTGAGGATTATTTCATTCACTTTGTTAATTTTATCATCATTATGTTGTTCAGTTGTTTTATTTTGGGTATTATTTAGATTTTTTAAAAATGAGTTTTGCTTGGTTTGCTGCTTATTTTTTCTGTTTTGATTTTCTTGATTCACTTGTTTAATTTTTTCAATAACAATTTGTTGCTGTTTTTTTTTATTTGTCAGTTATTGTTCATTTTCCTGAGTCTTCTGTTTGTTTGTTGCTCATTTTATTTTTATTTGCTTTGGTTCATTGTTTTAACTTTTTTTAATTTCATTTTCTTGATAAGTGTTCTTGTTAATGTTGTTGCTTGTTTAGTTCATTGTCATTCTTTATTTTGTTTATTTTGCTAATTTCTCTGCTCACCTTGTTCATTTTCTTAATAATTTTTCTGAGTTTTATTGGCATCTAAACGTTTCAATCATATTTGCTTAATTTTGGCAAATTTTGTTTGGTTAATTTTGTTTTATCCATTTTTCTTAATTTCTGTTACACGTTGCTTGCTTCATTAATTTTTGTAAATTTTGTCGTCCATTTAGTTAATTTTCTTGATTATTTTTCCAACTTTGTTACTATCTAGTTTTTAAATTCTTTTCATCATTTTGTTTCTTTCTGCCCATTTTTGTTCACTTTATTGATGTCTTTATTCTCTTCATATCTTCATGCAGAAAATTTCCAAGAGGATTCACGGATGCTGAACCATAAACACCCTCCCCCCACATTCAAATGAAACCTACGCCCTTGTATCCAGGTAAACATGCAGGAAAGGATTTAAAAGACAAAAAACCACCAGTGCACGGACTCCTGGGAGAGAGGAGCCATAATGAAATAAGCATCTGAAAGAGAGCAGGTGTTGGAGGCTTGACAGACTTCAGCTGCATAACAAGTAGCGCATTTACTCTCCCCTGCCTTTGTCAATCAAAACAAGCAATCCTCTGAATAAATGCTCCTTTAGAAAAAAATAAAAATAAAAAAATAACACAGACCCCCAAGTGGATTCATGCCAGATTCAGGCTGCACATACTTCGAGTCTGTCTTTGACACCGACATAGGGCTGTTTTCATGCAAACTTGGTCTCAGGTAGAAGAAAACACTGGTTGTGAATTTCAAACAGCCTGTGTGAGCTGTTTGGTGTCGAAAGAAAAAAATCCAGTCAAGAATGCATTCGGGCTGAATCGATTTGTTTCCTCTCCAGAAACACACACCGTGACTGGCGGCCCCTTTAGGTTTTTCTTTTTTGTCCTGTTTGGATGTGATGGACATTGGTACCGTTACATTGTGGGCCTCCTCCTGGTTCCACGGTTTGGACAAAGATGGAGGACAACATGACAGTGGACTTAAAATCAATCATAAACTCCCATATGTGTCTATTTTACTGCATATGAATTCACATATCATGCCATTCTCATATATTTTATTTATAAGTCTACTCTGCTAGTCAGATTTTATTACCATGTATTTTAATATAAATGACCATGACATCACCCAGTAATTTTGGGGACAATGGGGTTGTCACTTCCTGGATGACATTTTGGAGCCAAAAGCTGGATGTAACCATATTTGGATGAATGGCGGCAGAGCTACCAGGGCATAGTACTGTATGTCAGGGGTCTCAGAGGAAAGCTAATACTAGCCGCTAGCTTACTGGTGCAGGAAAACTTCACAAAGCATTACCAAGCCAAGTCATATTACGGTGTTGTTAGTGTATGCACTTACTCACAACTGCAGTTGAGCGTATCTCCATTAAAATTATGCTCTGTTGAATAAATAGAAGATATGAAGGTTTGACTTGGGCTGACTCTGCTGGTGAGTCGAGTTACCATGGTGACATGTCAATCAAAGCCCAGGACAGCAATGATTTGTTGGATTATTTGCCATAATGATAATAATAAATAATAATAATGGATCAGTTTTATGTAGCACTTTTCCAGACACCCAGAGGCACTTTGCATTGATTCCATTATTCATTCACTCTACAGTCACACAGTGGTGGTGGTAAACCACATCTGTAGTTATAGCTGTCCTGGGGCAGACAGACTGACAGAAATGTGGCTGCCAATCAGTGCCAACCACCAACAAACAGTCATCCAAATTAATTTGTTCACATTCATACAAGGCAAAGTGGGTGAAGTATCTTGCTCAAGGACACAAGGACAGACTAGGACAACCTGCAAACCCTCTGATTACTGGACAACATGCTCTACTTCCTGAGCCACTGCTGCCCCAGAGCAAAAACAATTAAAGATGGACCACCAAATCATTTATTAGAGGGTCCAAATAAACCGTATGAGACCATGATAACACATGACAAAAATGTATTCACTTAGTATTTTCAGAGAGAAGTCCAACGTAGCGTTATGGGAGTCAGGGCTTCTTGGAGCCCACTGAACAGAGCAGTATTACAATTTTAAGTTACTTCTGCATCGGCCTGGTCATTGCCCACTGTCCGGTCACTCTATTAGATCAGCACCATGGACAGCTCCGTCACTTGGTCAGGAGCCCTGTTGTTTACCAGCAGGGGGCAGCACTGGGAGCAGGATGCTGATGGAGGATGCTCCAGGAGGAGGATGAGGGAGCAGAAAGCAGGATCTTCACTGGACGCTGAGGTCGACAGTTGTGTTAATCCTGCAGGCTGAGCACAAAACTACCGGATTTATGTGGAAATGCAGAAGTGCAGTCAAAGACTCAAGAAGACGGAGGGAAGGAAATCCCACAGAGCTGATACAGCGCGTACACAGACCACTGTCCTGAGTTAAAAATAAATGAACCCTGACATTTAGAGATGCTGATGTACTCCTGCTTTGAAAAATGTAGATACTAGGAGGAATAAGTAGAAGCCTACTGATTTTTAAAGGTTGATTAATGAAGGGTTGGAGCTCGGGAGTCGGTTCCATGGCAATATTTTTAGCTGGACATCTCTGGATCCTCTTGGAACAGTGAATACTTCATTTTGTAAGTTCTGGTGAAATGCTAATGCATCTATTTGTTTTTAGAAAGAACAAAAATGAGGAAAATCAACAAACTAGTCAAGGAAATGAACAAAATAATCCATAAAATGAACAGAAATTAAGTAAAAAACAACAACCAAGGAGGTGAATATGTAAAGCAAACACAAAGTTTAAAAAAGCTGAGAAAAATAACAAAAATTAACAAAATAATCCAGCAAGAAACAAAAAATATCCCCAAATGAGCATTCTTATTTATGTAAAGAAGGGTTTTAGACACAAAAACGTCTACATTTAAAATGCAAGAATTTAATGCGTTTAACAAATGCACATTTTATCAACACTGAGGACAATCAAATGAATAATTTGGAGACAGAAAAAGTCAGTAGCAAATTCAAAGGCTGATATAAACCCCTAATCATATTAGAATCAGTAAATATTTAACATATTTTGACCTGTTATTTTTTCCTTTTTCTTGTACATTTAAGCCAGTTTTAGCAAATATTACCAGTTTGAAGAAGTAGTTAGTACTCAAGTGCAGTTACTCTGCTGCATGCAGTTAAGTATTAGTAGAAACGTGTACTTCTACTCAAATACATTTGGCTGAACAGCTCACTGGGTAGTTTTGTTTTTTTTTTTACACTAGCTTTATTTTTACATGAACTTTACTTGCTTCCAAACATCAAAGTACAACTGTCAGCTAATTACTACTCTGCAACAAAGTAACATACAAAAATGAACACTTTAGCAAATTAATCAACATAATGAACAACAAATTGAACAAAAATAAACAAATTAACCAAGAAAATTCAACAAGCGTCCACAAAGTAAGCAACAAAATGAGAAAATGAACGAAATTATTCATAAGCAAGAATGAACTAATTTTGAAATATGAAGCTCTTGAGCACATCATGAAATTGTTCATCATGTTCAACATGTTTTTTTGTACATTTACCTGGTTCTGGATCCGTCGCCTTTTCAATGACGATTAATACACACTTTACATTGTTACCTGTAAGATAAATAACCTGTTCAAACATGATGTATTAGACTATAGTCCGTTCTACACTGTGAAGTTACTTACTACTTATTTATGAGTCTTTTACTCAGCTGCCTCTTTGAGTACTTCTACTCAAGTCATTCTAAAGTAATATTTTGACTACATTTCTGTTCATTACTGGAAACAGACACACATTGAACCTCATTAGAGAAGAACCTGACTTTTCTATGAACATCCTTACTTAAAGCTCAGTTTAATCAAGGAAACCATTCCCAACCTTATGTCTGCATTAAAAACAGTACTAAAATAAAACTGTAACTGGTGACTGAAAGTGCACAGATGTTAAAACATAATTTCAATTGACTCTTAATGAAGATAAATTCATCTAATGGTTGATTAATTGGTGCTGAAATAAACAGCCGGTATCTGCAAACTTGGCTCTGATTGTGGATGATGGCTACAGCTGGAATATTTGGCTTTTATAGCAAATAAATAGCTGAAACAAATAAAAACTACTTTTTAAAATGACCAGATTTTCATCAGCAGGTGTGATGTTAATCTCCATGTGTACTTACTGAGTGATTTATTCACTTAAGTAGGGTTTTCCCTCGGTTTTCAAAGGACTTAGATGCCATCTGGATTCCAGCGTTTTTACTGTTTATGGAAGATTTAGACATTTGTACAGGAGGTTTGGGGATCCCACTGCAAGAAAATATCATGTTTTTCAATAACAGATACATAATTTTGAATTATCACTATCTTTAATCAAAATTTTGGAAAAAGCTGGAATAGATGATATACTGTACTAACAGCACCCAAATAGCTGATTTTACTCTTTGCAGCACATAACTGTAGAAAAAAAACCCTGCATTAATTATCTATGATAATTAATACATAAATGCATTAATTACATACAAATGCATACTAACCCTAACCTTAACCAAACAGCTGTTCAGTTCAGCTGTTGCCTGGTTTCTATTAAAATCAGAATAGTGCGTTGTTTATTGTGGGGCTTTGTCACAGCCAGTTAATGGGCACAAACATACAAAGGTTATTAGTGTTATTATATTTGACTTTTAAGCTTTTTGTAGTTATTTATTGCATAAGTTGGCCGAAGTGGAGCTAATTGTAAGCATTTTAAAATAATGAGGATACAAACATTTTTTCGATACAGATGATGGAGGAGTAACATAACAGGGTGTCAACAGGGACAAACACTTAAATTTAAGGCTTCTTTTTAAATACATTTTTGAGATGGCTTTAAAGGAAATTAAAGAATGAGTTTTGGACAGATAATCCATGATCTCTCCATGTTTTTAGATAAATATATTCACATATATTTTGCTCTTTAGGTGCAAAAAACAATAGAATGCATAAAATGAAAATGGATATTTCCTTCATTTTGCATGAAATCCCAGTCAAAATTAACAAAATAAGAAATAAATCAACCAACAGAAGAAAAACTAATAAAAATACACAAAAATGAACAAAGCAACTAATTTTTTAAAAAAAGTATGAAAATAATGCACACCTGAACAAAAAAAGAAAATTAATTTTTTTTAAAAAATCAAAACTTAGACAAAATGAACAAATGATGAAAGTAATCCAACTGTCCAAAGAATAATAAAAAACTGAAAAAAAAAATTGTTGAAAAATAATTTAAAAATTGCCCAAAAATAACTAAATGACCATGGTATTACTGTGCTCAATTGGCTGCCAACTCTCCCGACCTGAACCCCGCAGAGAATCTGTGGGATATTGTGAAGAGGAAGTTGAGTCACCATTTTGTGTTTATTGTTGAATTTTGGACTCATTTGTCTAATCAGCAACTTAAAAATGCCACATGGGGCCATTTCTTCCGTTGCTGTGCTTTTTATTCACTGTTGACTGAAATATAAATTATGTCAGCTGTGTATCAAAAGTAACACATTCCTTTCCCAACCTGAGGATGCAGGAGGTAAATAGTAGGCAGTCGCTGGGTGTGTTTCAGGGTTACAGGGCTGGAACGACCCATTTTATTGTGGGCAGTTTGCGATACATGGGTGTAAATAGCAACAAAGGAAGTTAATGGTCGACATCTGTACATTACATTCTAACAAAGAAGGTGATGGTCTCGCAATCAGTTCATTGTACACGTGGGATACTTTGAATGAGACAGGCTCTGACCGAGTTTATATTACTCGTTTCTCTGTGTAAAGACAGCTCATAGAAAATATAAAGCAACTCATGACTAAAAGTTTAATTGGTTATCACTTTAAATCACACCTCTAGCTATGTCTACGTATTTTCAATACAGCCATACAATACAAGTACACAGGGTTATTTTGTGGTTAGAGAAAAATACAACCGAACAGGGTATGGAAATGCAAACATACAGCTGTTACTGAATGTCTCAGGTACAGTCTCATAATGCAGGAGAATGGGAAAAACAGATTTTACGAAACATAGCCCGAACTAAGTGTACAATATGCACACTTGCGCGAAATAAATGCTATGTGACAAAATAAAAATAATAAACTGCTGCCTCTGTCTTCACTCTGGTAAAAATAAGTCTTTGATGTTTGTCCA
The DNA here is from genome assembly GCA_029823295.1 of Pseudamia nigra. NCBI lineage: Eukaryota > Metazoa > Chordata > Actinopteri > Kurtiformes > Apogonidae > Pseudamia > Pseudamia nigra. The sequence continues at coordinate 23,657 of JAQQAE010001924.1, forward strand.
TGGGTTCCATCTTCTGGCAGCAAGGTGCCACTCTTGGTAATTTTTGTCTTCTTAATAATTTGGTCAATTTCCATTAATTTCCTTG
>JAQQAE010001925.1:0-23735 GCA_029823295.1 Pseudamia nigra
ATTTTTAATAATTTCTTCCGTCGTTCTCTGAATTTAACGGTGTCCGAACCAGTCGGTGTGCGAGCTTCCACTGTAATGTGGAAATTCAACCTGCAGTTCTGCTGACATACACCAGATGGAGCCATTTAGTCATTTATACTGTGATTCATTCATTCAGACAACTCAATCAATCTGGTGCTAAATTTTGCAGAAATCCTGCACCCACGTGGTGATTTGGATCAGCTATCCCTTGGGCCATTTCAGATCCTCATCAAATCTGTTCATTACTTTTGGTATAAAATTGCTAACATATGGATAAACAAATCAACACCAGCAAATACATTAAGAGTCTTGGCAGAAGTTAATAAATATAATCACAGTCGAGTCATTTGTTCTGCCTCTGAATGTGGCTGAAGGTAAAGAGTAGCTGTGCTGAATGAGCAATAACGCAAATTAACTCTGATGTTTTAATGATCTGTCGCATTAATATAAAAACTGCACAGCGCTATGAAAGAACGTGGGTGTTTTTAATCTTGTTTTTGAAACCTACAGCAGATTATCAGAGATGTGCTCATCACTGCTTCACAATAGACTTTCCTCATCCATTTCTTAGCAGAAGATGTGCCACAACCAGGAATGACGGTCTGAACAAAAGAATAGACATTAATTTATCTTCCCTCTATGACCCTGATGCAAATGAGGGAAATGAAAGCAAGCAATCAATTCCCTAATTGAGTTTGTGCAATTTTAACTTGTTAAGGGGCCTGTGTCTAAATTAAAGGGAAGGTCAATTTCTCATTGTGACAATTACTGTATTCATTTCAGTGTGCAACAAAGGAATCGGGAAAGGTTGGGAAGACGCTGCAGTGACCCAGACGATCCCCATTGTGTGAATCTGTATTGCATTCATAACAATCTGCACGTACACACTTTGGTCCGAATGGTACATTCATATTATTATGTAAAGCAGGGATTCAGTATCAGATTGCCATATATATTGGTAAAATAAAGACATGCAAGTTTGTATTTTATATTGATATTGTGGACCAACATTATGATATGCATGTACAGTATAAGCTATGAGCAGTCTGTGTTGTTTGGCAGTGGTTACTCACATTTGACAGTGTATTGGTCTTGTGTTGATAGCGATCTGTTACACAAAGTCAGACATTACATTGGTGATTGGCTGTGTTTCTGTTCTAATTCATAAAGGTGCACTGATACCAGGCACCGATGTCCTGTGCTGTGCCGATACACAATTGCCCATCAGCTTGGACATTGTACCGGTCTGCTGTGGTAAAGAGAGAGCTGAGTTGAAAGGCAAACCTCTCAGTTTGCCAGTTCATCTACGTTCCTCCCTATCCAATGGCCACAAGCTCTGTGTTGTGACCAAAAGAACAAGATCACCCACACAAGCCACCGAAAGTAATTTCTTCCACAGGGTGGCTGGGCTCTCGCTGAAGCTGGGGACATACGACAAGACACAATTCGCAGCTGGGCAGAGTCTGCACCAGTCAGCACTAGTTAGGGACAGTTGGCATGGCTAGTTGGCACAGGAATGTGTTGACCTCAGTCGCAGTAAATCAAACATATTTGAATTTTTGAGCTGACTCCGGACACAGTTGGGTTGTGTGTATGATTACCCACCCAACTGCAAACATACTGCCAGCAGCCAATAAAAAGAGGAGACACAGGAAATAGCGTCGGAGGACAAAAACGACTTGAAGTAGCAGAAATATCAAAACAACAATAGCAAACAGCAATCTGTTTTTTTATTTGTGGCCGTTTGTCATCCATGTTTCACGGTCTCTTTTTGATGCAATCAGTTGCCCTCAGTTGGTTTGACAAATCATGTAGAGTGCAATCCCTCATCAGGCCCAGCCGTTAAATGTGTGATCCCCTTCTTTCAGTCATCATTACAAAAAATCTTCTGAAACCAGACGGTTAGTGTGAACTCCGAGGCTTCTCAAAACCTGCAACAACTCTGAAAGTCCTGTACTGAAAATCGGTCACCCAAGAGGAGTTCAGGATAGATGCACTGCTCCTCCACATCAAGAAGAGTCACCCACATGCAGGAGTCTGGGAAGGACTTGGGAGGAGTTAAAGGAGGGGAGCAGCAGAGGGAGAGGATGCATACAGTACACAGATGGATCTTATTGTCTTTAACATTTAAAGACACAAAAATGCTGTGAAACAGTGACTCATCAAGTAAAAATGCAGACATTATGTCAATTTCTGATAATGTTGTTCCACAGTGCGATTCTTTAAAGAATCTTGAGTGTCCAGAGTTTCAGATCCTCTTCTCTAAACCCTCTACAAACTGTGCAGCCTTTTACTGCAACGCCGTTAATCTCTGTAGTGTTTGCCCCGGTTCAGTGGGGTTTTGTCTTTATCCCGAGGCAGGATGTTGGTTTTGTAAACTCGAACCTCTTATCGCCGCTTTTATCTGCATTTGAGCAGGGTTTTAACGTCAGAGGATGAAATCAGATTAAATATAGAGTCGTTTTGTGGTTTGTAATGTTTCAGCCACCTGAGAGTTCAACCAGAGTTCACATAAAAATAAAATAAAATACACAGAAAATACTCAACCACCAGGACGAGGTTTGAGGTTGATGCCTTATTTGTTTACTATCAGTTTGCGCTCTTTTTGTGAATTATTTGGTTTGGTTTGTTGCTGCTGTTTTCAGTTCAGCTCTTTTTTTTAAAAATGAGTTTCTTTTTGTTCATTTACATAATTTTGATTTTTTTGTTCATGGTGCATAGTATTTTGTTCATTTTATTGTATATTTAGTTCATGTTTTTAATTTTGTAGTTTTGTTCTTATCATGCATATTTTTGATTATTTTCCTTTACTTTGTGTTCCTTATTGGATTACGTTGTTTCATTTTGTTACCTTGTTCATTTTTGTCCACATTCTTGTATATTTAGTTCCTCTTTTAAATAATTTGATTTTTGTTCATTTTGTAATATTTTGTTACCTTCCTTGAATATTTTGTTCATTTTGTTCAGTTTTGTAGTTTTTGTTCTTTTTCATCATTATTTAGATAGCATTGTTCCGTTATTCTTCGCTTTTTGTTCTTGTTTGTTGATTATTTTTGTTTGTTCACTTTTTTTTTACTACTTTGTTGCTTTTGTAGATGTTTTTTGAATAAATTGTTTTGAATATTTTTGTCCATGTTAGTTCATTTTTGCCACCTGCTAGTTCATATACAGTTCATGTTATTAGCATTTTATTATTATGTTGTCTATTTTTGTGCATAATTTTGTTCATGTTGGTCCCCATTTGTCACCTCCAGGATCACAAAGTTCATTTTATTAGTATTTCATGATCATTTTTGTGCATAATTTGTCCATTTTTTGCTGCCTCTGTGTTCACATACTGTACAGTTCATATTAGCATTTCATCACCATTTCTGTTTTTTGTGGATAATTATGTCCATCTTATTCCATTGCATGTGCATAATTTTGTCCATGTTAGTCCATTTTTTGCTGTCTTTATGTTCATAGTATTAGTGTTTTACCATCATTTTTGTTTATTTTGTGGATAATTACATCCGTGTTTGCTACCATACATTTCAGATAATTAACATTTCATCATGTTGCCCATTTTTGTTCATTTTGTGGATAATTTTGTCCACATTAGCCCACTTTCGGTCAACTCTGCTTCATACAGTTTATATATTATTAGTATTTCATCATCATGCATTTCATTTGTTATTTTATGCATTATATTTTCTGCCTTTGTCCATTTTTTGCTGCCTCCATGTTCATATAGTGTTCATATCACTTGCATTTCATCATCATTTTTGCTTATTTTGAGGATACTTTTTTCCATGTTAGTCCATTTTTGCTGCCTTTGGGTTCACCTACAGTTCATGTTATGTAGATGAGAGCATAGAAGAGCTGAAATGTCACCATTACAGCTCTTCTACACTCGCACATCTTTTTTTTTGTTCATTTTGAGGATAATTTTGTCGATGTTACTAGCTTTTTGCCACGTCTGGGTTCATATACAGTTCATGTTATTAGTATTTGAGCTCTGGTGCTGAGCTTTCTCTCAGATCAGAGGGATTTATGAGGAATGTTACCATCAGCCAATTAAAGCTGCTCTGCCCATAAACCACTTTTCACAGCTACACACCTCAGCTTTGTGTCCGTTTGTATTCTAATTATGCCGCTCTTTGGATGGGATTTGTAATTCACACCTCAGACATTGTGTAAGTGGAGTCACCTTCTGACCTTGAACAGTTTGAGTCAACTAACCGACCTGTTGGGTGTGAGAAATTTAAAGAAACCCACCCACAGGCATTTAGGAGAAAAAAAAAAAAATCACTAAAATCACAGGGAAACTTGTAACGAGTGAGGAATTTATGAGAGTTATTTGTGGATTGTAGTACAGTTTAAGTCCACTGGTGATTCTTCTTTTACTCATACAGTACTTTTTTTTTTTTTTAAACATACCTCAGACATGGGTGAAGTTGTACCAGAACCTTCCATGAAACATACTGGTGCATTTTGAACAAATATTGTGGAAAAGTTGGTTATTTTTTGTCAGCTACTTCAGAAAGTGCATATTCTACACTCCTTACATGTAGGCTAAAATGTTTCAAGGATTATTTTATTTTTGATAATTATGACATACAGATCACAAAAAAGAATGTGTATTAAATATTTAAATATTTCATTTCAAGTTTGGGTGAATCGCTATTTTGGCAGTACAAATACCTTGAATATGTCCGTACACACAACCACAAACATACAGAAGACTGATGAATTGACATTTATCCAGAAGTCACTTACCGACAAAGGGAAGACACAGCAGATCATCACTGACAAAGATTCATGGAAAGTCAACCGAAGGGCAAAGTGAACAATGCGGGAGACCACGGCCTAGAGAGAAGAGATGAGTGAAGAACTCGGGGATTCAAAAGGAGCCCGAGTATCAGGAGACACCACACAGACGCTGTCCATGAGAAGGACGAGTGTCCCTGTCACCCCTTAGCCATCTTACCTTGGCTAAGGAGAACAAATGGACTGTGGTGGTACAAAGTCCTCTTTTTAGATGAAAGTAAATATTACACTTTGTGAAAATCAAGGTCAGCTGTGACTGTGGACACTTCTCACTCTGGGACCTGGACGACATCAGCAGGGGCCACAGGATTCAAGGTAGCACAGGATGCCCGTATATCTAAGCCTTGAACCTTCCCACGAAGCCTGACTTGACCATCTTTGTGAACCATGTCCCAAGCTCTTCACTGGTGTTTCTGATGGCTGCAGTCTCTCTGACGCTACAGTCAAAGATCTTTCCTAGGCTCTGCACTGGATGGTACTTCCAGGAACAGAGAATTTTTTCCATTATTCTATGTTTTTTCAGCACTAGAGAACTGGATTTTGATGACTTAAAACTCATCCTTGCCCAGGAGATGAGTTTTTCTAGGCCTTGAAGAATCCGCCCGCTACCTATGACTGATGTTCTCGTCACAGTCAAATCCATGGAGGCTCTTAAAAAGCCTTGAAACATTTCAATTTACATGCAGACTGTACAATATGTACAGTTTTCACTTAACTGACAAAAATACTTGACTTTTCTATGAGAGTTCTTGAAATTAACCTGTATATATCATGACAATAACTACTCACTTAGGCCTCATCTCTATGCAGTACTTGAGTAAAATACATTCCCTTCCATCACTGTTGTTAAGACTGTTTTAATTGCTTCAAAATTCATCCCTCATCTTCCTCGTGTCCAGACAAGACAACTCTCTGGCCTCAAACTTTTTAATAAGAAACATGTGATTGAACATGACTAGAAATAAGCAGCTCAGACAGCAGCGATCGCTATTAAAAGGCACTTATAGCATTTAAACTTAAAATTATCCAACAGATAAAAGTATCTACAGAAGCAAATCAGCTCTGAAACAATCCTATGAACCAGCAATTTGATCAGACATTATGAACCAGAAATTTAAAGAAACAAAAAGGAACATGCATCAGTCCCAAAAGCTCGAAAGGAAATAAAACACACAACACTGCCACCTAGTGGTGACTGAACAGACACCAACAAGAGAAATAAACATTGAGCCAATTTGCATACACAGGAGAACTCTGATCATTATCAGATTTCTGTAGTTATCAGATTATGAAGTGACCATGTAATTAGTGTTATCTGATAATGGCAGTCATCTGATTCTGAAAAAAAAAAAAAAAAAAAAAAATCGGATTATCACACCTGGATTTCTCCCCAATACTCTGATGTCTTGGTGCATGTACGTCCAGAAAATCAGATTTCTATTGTTCTTTTACATCTACGCATGTGTAGGGGGAAAAAAAAAAAAAAAATCATAGAAAATGGAGGTGACAGTCACAACATGAAGGAAAAAAAAAAACAAAAACAAACGAAGCATGCAGCAGAGGAAAGTCAAAACAGCCACTTGTGGAGTGAAGAAACGACAAATTTCATGTTGAATAAAATGAAAACCCCGACATCCTCCATCTCCTCGATGAGAAGAAATACAGAATGTTTTAACAATAACATGAAGCGCGAGTCTAACGTCACTATGTACGGTACCAACTCTGACAACGGACTGAAACATGTAAATCACGGTTCAGTTTTCACATTTCTGCAGTGCATGTAAATGTGTCAAATCTGATTTTTATATTTATCTGATTACTCCTTTTTTATTGGATTTCTGTGGTCATGTAAACGGGCTGACTGACAAAATCTACTTAAATGATTCTCAAATTGTTTCAACAAAATGTCTCGTGATCAAATAGCAGAATATCTCAGATTCAAAGAGCAACTGAATTTTTTACAGAAATTAAACTTGAAACAGAGATGTTTGTCTTAAGACTTTTTTAGATCCGTTTTAACCACATTAAAGCCTGAGAAATGGACTGTTCACATGTAATAACTTCAATTTCTTATGCACATGTTTTTATTCGTTGACTGCAAAGGATACTGAGACATACAAAACTGAATCAACAAATCTAGCTTTTTTTAATGACAAGAAAAGACAAAGAAAATGAGCCAAGACTAATCAATGCAAAGAAATATGAAGAAAATAATACACATTCAGGAGAAAATAATCCAAATAATTTAAAATGATAACAAATTAATAAAACAAATCACAATTAACAATATAAGCAGAAAATTAACCAAACAAATTTAACCAAAAAAAAAAAAATTAAAAAACTGAATAAAATAAGCAAATAAAAACACCTTTATAAAAGGATTAAAATAATCTGCAAATTCACCAAAAATGATCAATATAATCAACAAAATGGACAATCAAAATGAGCCAACTAAGTATTCAGAATTTCTTAATTTTTCTTCAAGAAAAAAAAAAGACAAATCATTTACAAAAATGAACCAATAAACAAGCAGCTGTGAATAAAATAATCCAAAAAAAACATAAATTAAGAAAGAACAACATTAAAAGAAAATTTAAAGACAGACAAAATAATTCCATTAAATGAACAAAAAAAAAAAATCCACAAATCAAGGCGAAATTAAAAACACGTAACATTCTATCATATGTGTATCACTGAAGACCAAACCAATTCGGCTTGCTAACTATTTATTCTAAGGCCTGGGATCTGTGTGGGTGAATTTAAGACTCTTAAAGAGCTGTAGGAATCATTAAAAGGTGCAGTCTTCGATGTTGGCAAGTAGCTAGTAGCCGATCATTCGTGGTGGAGCGAAGTAAATGATTGAACAGGTGACCTGCCAGTCGACACAGCTTACAACCTCACAGTTGTCAAGCTAGTATGTCTGTTCTGTTCTTTACTTATCTGTACTAGATGTTGACGTAATCTGAAATGCAGGCCGTCTCTCCTCGGTCATCCTGTGGTGAGCTACCACCACCACTCTGCAGGCGAGGGCACGAGCTCGTGCACCTATGAGGTTGTAAGCCATGTTGACTGACAGGTGGCCTGTCCAAACATACCGTATTTTCCCCGACTATGCGTCGCACTTTTCTTCATTGTCTGGCTAGGTGTGCGACGTATACTCAGGTGCAACTTATATACAGTTTTAAATATTTTACCTGTTAGTTATTTTCGCACAGCGCACAGCTTCACGGCAACCGGGAGGATGCGCCCTGCAACTTTCCAGCAAGTCATCGGATGGATCGACAAGGCATGGACTTGATTGATAAACGAAATCATCCTGTCGGGATTCAGAAAGGCCGGAATAATTAGAAACTGAACTGATGCCGAGTCTGACGACAGCCACGCACAGGAGGAAGTGGTGTGTCGTTTACCTCCAGAGTTGTTCAGAAGCGACATCGAGGATGAAGAATTTAAAGGATTTAGCGATTAGGAGCGAGATCTTGAGTTTGGTGAACTTGTTAGATTATGTTCTTCATGCTATCGTTATGTAAATAACTTAATACATTACGTTAACATATGAGACACCTATTCAGCCTGTTGTTCTCTTGCCTTTCAAGATGAAAGGTCTGTTCTTGGGGTCAGATTTTGTAAAATAAATTCCTCCCCAAAAATTCGAGATATAGTCCAGTGCAACTTATATATGGGTTTTTTCTTCTTCATTATGCATTTTTTGGCTTGTGAGACGTATACTCAGGAGTGACGTGTAGTCCGGAAAAAACGGTATATAGAGGACTGCTACCAATCAGCGACTAGTTTGCCAACATTGTAGACAGTACCTTTAATGTCAGACACATGACTGTCTATGAGGGGTTTCATTTCTTCTAGATGGGGTTTGTGATGACTTTGGAGGTGAATCTGTCCCTGTCGACGCCCTTGTGCTCAGGAACATGCTTGTAGGTGCAGTCGTCTCTAGTGCAGCCTGTCGTCCTCCAAAAAAAACACTCCTTTTTATGTGGGCTGCAACAACAAGTGAAATCGTTATAGTGAGACACATTAAATGCTGAAATGTAGCTTATGTTGGCTTTCACAACAATCAAATGAGCAAACTATGAGTTCTTAATATTGTACAAAGGCCAAGCCCTCCCCTCTTGCTCTGGGTTATTGTACATAATTTCAGGAAAAATACAAATGGCAGCATGAGTATATAATGAATATACTCAATGTATGAACTACATTGATGTCTGCAATATAGTCAGTTTGGTAAAACCGCTGCACAATTTCACTTCTCTCTGCATGTCTCTCACTCTCAGTGCACAACAGGATATAGAATTAATATGGCTATGCTAGTTGCTTTTCCATAGTCTGTTTACAGTGACTGGTGAAAAGTGTTTTCTTAATCAACTATAAGCTGCAGGAGTTAGTCTAAGGTGTTTTGATGCTGCTGTGAAGTCCTGATCAGATCACGTCCTGATGTCTTAATGGAAGAAACAGGTGATGAATTGAAAAAGAGTAAAAACACAGAGTGGAACCAAGGATTCAAATGTCAATGTGAGAGACTATGGCAAGAAACAGAATTATCCCCTTCTCTCTGTTGAAGGGGGGGGGGGTTTAGCCACTTTCATAATGACAGAAGAAAAACATTTAAAGCCTCTTAAGTAGAAGTGGGATGAATGTGGTGCCCTTACATTACAGTGTTGATTTTACTGGGATGCCGCACAGACAGAGGAGCGCCCTCCACCACCATGCCCTAAAAAAAAATAAAAACCACAGGTGATGTGACTGTAACTGCTGTTTGTGTATGGATGGGAGTTAAATGTGTTACATCAGATTCATTTCCACAAACCTTCACTAAGAACTGACTTAACATTGATTATATTCCCGTGTATTTCTTCTGTAAGTGACATCATCTTTTCAGATCTTGCTGCTGCTTTTATAGAAATGTTTCTGGTGCAACTTGTCAGAACATTTTTTTTCTGTTGCAAATAAAAATTTTAAGAGGTAGCCTGAATCAGCAACTTGAAAAATAGTCCTACACTGGATGTTATGTCAAGACTATTATGGGATACAGAGGAGAGGGAGTAAAGAGGAGCAGAGGAGGCAGAACTGCATGAACAGCAACCGAGAGCCCTTTCTAATGTAACAATCCAAAATTCATAGTAGGGAAACATTAATATAGATGATTTAGGTCTACGAGTAAATAAAACATGTTTTAATATGAAGTGATGCTAAACAGTACAGTACTGAGGCTGGAAAAGTATGGATGCTTGTTTCATTGAGACTGTACATAAAGCAACTTCCAGAATGCAGTGCTTTGGTAAACGAAAAGACTTTATCTCTGGGCTCCATATACTATCACTGGCCACTTTACCGGTACTGGGTTGGTCCTCCTAGCGATCATCAGATGTACACTGTGGTCATTAAGAGATGGACATGGTCAGCAGTAATGTAGGTTGTGACATTTAAAACAATGCAGTTTGGACTAAAGGTCCCAAAATGTGCCCCAACTGGCAGCGTGGAGAGCTGATACAGGGTAGGATGGATCTTTGATGTTGCTTATGCCAATCATAACCATAACATCCAAATGTTGCTGTGAAAATTGAGACTCACTAGACAAAACAACATTTTCCAGCCTCCTATTAACCACTTTTACTGAATCTATGTTAATTGCAGCCATAGTTTCTTGTTCTCAGCTGACAGGAATGTCTCCATGCATGATCTTCTGCTGCTGTTGCCCATTTCCTTACAGTTACACCCAGAGATGCTCTTCTGCATGACTCAATTGTAATGAGCGTTAAAATCCCAGTCGTTCAACAGTGTGTGAAATTCTCAGACCAGCCCATCTGGCACCAACGGCCGTGCCACATTCAAAGTCGTGTAAATCACCATTCTCATGCTCAGTCTAAACTTCGGCAAGTCGACTCGACAGTGTCTACACATCTAAATGCACTGGATTGCTGCAACGTGATTTGATGATCAAACACTTGTGTCAGAGTTGTATTAACGAGTGTACCTAATTAAGTGGTCGGTGAGTGTATGAGCGTCATAGAAGCTGGGGATACTGACTGAGGAAAATTATAAAAATGTGGTGTCAGTTATTTTAGCATATTTTGTTCTACGTTATTCTATTCTAATTTTGTCACATACATGCATTTCATCTTGCTCAAATGGTTGCAGTTTTAACATGTGAGTGTATGTTCATCTAGAGACCAGTGAAGCGTCTTTGTGGTCTCAATTTTGTCATATCTGCCAAAAAACACTACAATATACTGTATGGTTTTTCAGCAGACTTAAAATTGTCATGAAACACATCAATACTAGTGATGACCTACAGAAGTCATCATTTTTATAAGTGATAATGGCGCATCTCAGCAATTCCTTTTTAAAATATTCTTAATATAAGTTATACATAAACAGATGTAGATTTTTTTAGGTGGTAAAACCAGTTCAAATCTCTCTTCATTTTCGTATATGATTGTGAATAGGAGTCTGTAATTGTCTGCTCTGATGTGTCCCCTAGTCATCTTGAAATGCACCTCATCTAAAAGTATTAAATATTGTGACTAAACAGACACGTACATCAATGCACTGGATGGCTCTTTCACCGTCCTCCTTCTTCCCGTAGTTCACAAATGCACACTGATGCTCCAGCAGCATTTTGATGCTGCAAACATTCCCGGCTCTGACAAAGAGACAATAAGTACACAAGTAAACAGGATGAAATGCTTAATATGCAGAGGAATATACTTTGCAGGCTGGAGTCAGATTTAAACACAGACACATGCATTAAGCATTAAATGTAAAATTTAATCCACATTACTGGAGTCGTCTGTTTCTATTGTGAAACCGAGCTTAAGGCACAGAGTTATTTGCTTCTGACAAGTAACTCAAACAAAAGCATATGCAGAGATTCTGCTTTACCTGCTGAAGACGTCGTGGAGGGTTGCATATGTGATGGTAGGAGCCAGAGACCCGACCCAGACTGGGAACTGTTTCCTTTACATGGAGGACAAACAGCAACAACATTTAGAAACAATCACCAGACGTAGAATAAATAAACACAACCAGTGATTAGTTCAATGATTGTTCCATATAATGATGATTTATTTCAGGTGTATTATTTAAAATGCATCAGCCTTTGACTCACGCTTTCACAGAGCTTCTTGCCACTGAGGTCGGTAGCTCCAAATCACTCTCCCGCTCTTTGGCGTGCTGCATTCGAGGACGGCTCGTTTGTTGGACCATCCATTCTCCGTCTCCGCTGCCTCCTTCCTGTACTGCTACAGTGTCCCTCTGGGCCCAAGAAGCTGGACAGAGTAAACAGACAACTCCAGAGTAGGCATTTGTTTCCCATATTGAAATGATTTGTAATGCTTCGTAGCCCCTTACCTCCAGTTTGCAGACTGTTTTCACAGAACAGAGCTTCCACTGCCTCCTCTAACGTAGCGTGAGCTTTCAGGGCTTCACAGCTCTGCGCCCAGCTGAAACCCATTTCCTAAAGAAAAAAAAATTTTTAATAATAATAATAAAATCAAAAGTTAATCTGGTATTAAATTATCATTTGTAGACCTATAAAGCCTTCAGTTTGTAATCTTTGGTGAAATCTAACATCGTTTGGTGATCAGTTAACTCTGATGTCTGTATCTGTTGATCAGCCTTCATTTCAGTTCAGTCCAAACTGTTGCCAGTTTCATGGTGGTGTTTGAGTCAAATTGACCCTTTCCAAAAAATTAGAATATCATGGAAAAGTTTATTTCCATTCAAAAAGTTAAACTTGCATACATTATAGATTCAGGGCCCACAATTTAAATGATTTCAAGTATTTATTTGTTTATTTTTACATAATTTGGGCTTCCAGCTCGGAAAACCCACGAAAACAGGAATTCAAAAAATTTGAATACTGTGGAGAAACCACCATTTACTTCTCAGTTTTTGCAGAAAAAAAGAAAAGAAATTAGGATCACGTGAAATCAATCAAAATATGGTATTATCAAAATGATATGTCAATCTTCAATACTTGGTTGGGAATCTCTTTGCCTTAATCACTGCCTCGATGCGCCGTGGCATTGATGCAGTCAGCCTATGGCATTGCCTGGGAGTTATGGAAGCCTCAAAAAAGGAAGGAAAAAGTCTAGTGGAAGGTCAAAATGTGGCAGGAGAAGGTGCACCAGCAATGGAGATGTCCGTGGGCTTCAGCGGATTATCAAACAGGGAAGATTCAAGAATCTGACAAGAGTGGAATGAGGCCGCAGTCACAGCTTCAAAAACTACCACATTCAGAAGTATCCGGGAGGTGGGCTACAACTGTTGGGTTCCACAGGTCAAGCCACTTCTGAGCCAAAGCCAAAGTAGGAAGTGTCTCAACTGGGCCAAGGAGAAGAAGGACTGCACTGTTGGCCAGAGGTCCAAGGTCCTCTTTTCCAATGAAAGTAAAGTGTGCCTTTTTTCGGGAATCAAGGTCCAAGGGTTTGGGGGAAGACGGGTGAGGAACAGAACCCAAGCTGCTTGAGGTCCAGTGTGAAATATCCACAGTCAGTCATGATTTGGGTGCAATGTCCAGTGCAGGTGTTGGTAAACTCTGCTTTCTTAAATCCAAGGTCACCACAACAGTCTACCAGAATGTTTTAGAGGACTTCATGATTCCTTCTGCTGAGGATCCGTGTGGAGGTGCAGATTTCATCTTCCAGCAGGACCTGGCCCCTGCCCAGACCACCAGAAGCACCAAAACCTGGTTTGATGCCCATGCCATCACAGTGCTCGACTGGCCAGCCAACTCGCCAAACCTAAACCCCACTGAGAATCTACGGGGTTTATCAAGAGGAAAATGAGGGGCACCAGACCCAAAAACCAAGAAGAGCTGAAAGTAAGCATCAAGGAAATCTGGGCTTCCATAACTCCCAGGCAACGGCACAGGCTGCCTGCATCAATGCCACGGTGCATCGAGGCAGTGATTAAGGCAAAGGGATTCTCAGCTGAGTACTGGAGTACTGTATTTTGAGTACTCAGTACTTCAGATATTGACATATCGTTTTGAAAATAATATATTTTGATTGATTTGATGTGATCCTAATTTCTTGCTTTTTTCTGCAAAAATTGAGAAGTAAATGGTGATTTCTTCACAGTATTCTAATTTTTTGAATTCCTGTTTCTGTGGGTTTCATGAGCTCGAAGCCAAAATTATGTAAAAATAATGGCATATAAATAAATACTTAAAATTGTTTAAACTGTGGGCCCTGAGCCTATAGAAGTTTAACTTTTTGAATGGAATTATGGAAATAAATAAACTTTTCCATGATATTCTAATTTTGTGGAAAGGGTTTGTATATAACTTTTTTTTATTTAACGTATAATTTACTTGTTCATACAACAGTCCGTACAATTAGTTGTCTTGCTTCCTGATGCCATCTCTGGGTTGACCCAGCCCTGGTTCATTCCTATTAATCATGGTCATAATTCATTGTGGCGCTTGACGGCAGTACGTTAGGAGTGACGGGATTTTTTGGAGCGTGGCCTACAAGTGGCTTTTCTATAAGGCAAAGTAAAGTCTGCACTGTGTGCATATATTTGTCGAATGCAATGCATTTCATCATCCCCAGCCCTTACGACATGGCAAAAGTGTAAATACTGTTTTTCATTGGGGTGGAATGGTGGTAGAGGGAAACCAGAGCAGACCGTTATAACCCTTTCAGACCAAACTTCCAAGCCGGGTCAGACCCGGGAAGAATTTGTGCATGAAAGGGTTAACTCCGGTTAGCCGACCCTGCTTGGTGACCCACATCAAGAGGTGTAAAAAGCAGCAATCCGGGTCACTAAAAGCTGGGGTGGGTGAGGCGAGACACATGAATTGTATTGGGTAGAAATGAACTTTGACCAAAAAGTATGGACACGTGGCAAGGTTATGATATCAGGGAGCTCCTCACCATACAGAGTGAGGAGGAACCAGGGACAGCATCATGTGTACCAAGATGATGATGATCCACGGAGGCATCTACCGGTCCCAAAAACAGTTAAACTGAAGGCACTGAAAAAAACAGGACATTAACATCCATGACCACAACAAAAACAGGAGTGGTGTTGGTGAATGGACTCGCTGTACTACGGGCCATGTCACTGAATTTTCAGAAACACAGCGCTCACCAATGCTGTGCAGCTCTCCTCCAGCTCCACCAGACAGGTCAGAGAAGAAACGCCATCGTGTTGTTGTCTGAACCTGAAGATGAAGTGTTGTCCGCCAGCCATTTCTAAGTTAATTATTATACATCAACGCGGGTCTGTCCCAGGTCCTGTCTGAACTGCCATTACCCAGGAAAAACCCGAACTGACTGGCTTGGTATGAATTGACAAAAGCAGGGTCAGACCCGAGTCAGCTATCAACCCTGGTTGGTCTAAAAGGGGTGGATGGGATGTTGATCCGTTGTACCGGGGCTGGCAGTAAAAACACGGAATGGATTCCTTGTTGTCATGGAGATGTACTGATGTAAGATGTGAAAACCTGGAATGGAACTGACTTTTCCGACATATAATTTACACCTTTATAAAGCTGATGGACACCAAGTTCAGTACACTGTGTTCAACTGCTGGACATGTTTCAATGTTTGAATGTTCGTACTATTTGCACTATGTAGTACTTAGTTCCAGAGATTTTCCTCTTTAAACTTACTCTAAATCCTTTGTGCAGCTGACTATTTCAAGTACTAGTAGTTTAATTTTAATTAAACAGGAATTAATCTCATAAACTAGTAATAAGCCATTCACAACCCAATAAATATAGTGTTAGGCATGAAGCCAACTGGCATCCTGAATCACGTTGTCAGACTCAGTGTTTTATTCTGGTTTATCAAATCATTTCTTGTCTTTTCCCTGTTTTCTGCACGTCCTCTGATTCAGTCTTTTATGTTTGTTGAATGCGTGACTTGCGAACGCAGCACAGGTGGAAGTCAAAGACAAATATCCAACCTCATCACCGAGATGTACTGTATAACAACCACCATTCTCGTGTGAGCTGCCATAACAGAAGTAGGATTTATTTACCAACGGCAGCACACGCCTCCATGTCAAATAAAAACTGGTTCTTCAGCCCGACTCCTGTGTTCAGCCGCCATTCGTCCACCGTGTCCTACATCCACATCTGATCATTTATGAGCACTTATAAAAGCGTTTTTAAAAAGAGGGCAGAGTCATTTAGAGCAGAGAGGAGTGAGCGGCGCTCCGACAGAGATAATCCTCCTCGTGGTGGGGATCAGAGCTGTGTCAGCACCACAACGGGACGCTTTATTTTTAGTCCGGTCGCTAGTGAGGTCTGAGTGATGAACACATAAATGTCATGATATATGCACTGGGATATTTGATGATAATGATTTATTGTGAAAATGTGTTTATATTTTACAATGATTGGATGTTGTTCATTTGGTGACTGTTTTAATGTCCTTAATCCAGCATATTGTGCTTTTGTTTTTGTCATTTGCATCATTAAAAATAATTTGAAGCTACAAAGATCAGAGGAAAATAAACCTTAAGCTAAGAATCAGCCTCATTTATAGCGATTTTGTCTCTTATTTGGTTCATTTTTGTCCTTTTTGTTGCTCGTTTTGCCCATTTTTATCCATTAGGTCACTTATTTTGTTCATTTTTGACCCTTTCGTCTCTTATTAATTTTGTCCATTTTGTCTCATATTTTATTTGTCCATTTTACCTAATGTTTTGCTTATTTTTGTCCATTTTGTAGCGTATTTTGTTAAAGTTGTTAATTTTGTCTCATATTTTGCTTATTTCTATCCATTTTGTCACCTGTTTTGTTCATTTTTATCCCTTTAGCCTCTTATTTTGTTCATTTTGTTGCTTGTTTTGTTCATTTTTTTCCCCATTTCGTTGCTCGTTTTGTTCATGTTATCCATCACATAATAAATAAGTTTTCTCCTTCCCACTCCTTTTCAGGTAGAACAGGCATGTTGTGCAGTTAAGTATGTTAATGTTGTTGTGTTTTTTCTTTTTTCTGCTGCCTGAAATGAATAAATAAATAAATAAATAAATCATGTCACTTATTGTGTTCATTTTTGTCCCATTCACCTCTTATTTTGTTCATTTTGTCCATTAGGTCTCATATTTTGCTTATTTTTGTCCATTTTGTCACTTGTTTTGTTCATTTTTGTCCATTTTGTTCCTTGCTTGTTCATTTCACTCATTGTCTTTTCTTGTTTAGAGCAGTCGCTCCCCTCAATGTGTCATATGTACCCAATGAAGATCAGAAGGACCAAAAACATCATCATAATAAAAGTTAATAGAAGTGAAACAGAGAGGAGGAGATTTTTCTTCTTTGTGTAGTTTCAAATAAAATGAAGTTGACAAAACGAAAACGGATCAAATTGACACCTAAACATTGGAGACAGAATGAAAGTATGCGGCGCCTCCAGCACTAACGCCTGTTCTCCGCCGCGCCCCCATGTGGCGTTGACAGGCAGCAGGCGCGTCGCTATTTCAGCTGCACTCGAGACTGAAGAGAACTTCGACTTAGGCCAGTGTCAAAGAAGTAACAGGTGGACGGGATGAGAGGACATGAACGATGGAGACAGAATACATCACGCTGGCGAGTATTAAAGGGAATTACACTCACCTCCGGTTTGTTTATTATATATTATATACAAAAACACTCCCACTGATATTGAAGTTGATAAACTCCACCTGGTTGGACGATGCGTAGGCCATTGCCCTGCCAATATACTAAACCTGACCTGGCCACGCCCCCTATGATCACAGACTTCAGACTAATGACTAGATTTCCAAAATAGGGCCCCTGGTGTTGAAAATTCAGTCAAGTCGCTGACATTTCAAAGCATACAGGAACTGACAAACTCCTACGTGATTCATTTCTTCTATTTATTTTTCATATTGCTTCTAAATGTTGATCCAGTCTCGTCACTGAGGAGATTGACGCTCTGATTGGTTTGGAAAACACACAGTGTCTCTGTGGACGGAGGTTTAATGCGTGGACAGCGATGCAGCAGCTGGTTTATTGTCCTGATGCTTGAGGCTACATACCCATCCTCCAACTGAACAGAATAAACCACACTCGGTGCATTTAGGAGAATGACGTGGCACTAATAGGGTTTAAACACTGCCTTTATGGATATTTGTGTGAATCTACAGTTTATACCCGCACATTTATCAATGTGAGAGTTTTCATGCGGATCACTGCTCTGACATTTACGTAACCGTCTTTAGGAAGCTTAGGAACGAGTATGTACTGCACTGGAAGCAAATGGCATCACAGAACTGAAAGAAGATCATACACATTGAAGAATGACCACATAGAGCTACACTACAGATGTACATAAATGGACACACTACCATAAAACCTGAACAAAATAAGCAACTAAACAGACAAAAATGAGCAAAACAAGCAAGGGAATGGACTAAAATAAAAAAAATAAGTGGTGAATTGCAAAAATTTGGGTAAAATGAGGAACCAAATAGGGAAAAATGAACAAAACAAGACATGAAATTTTAAAAAAGTGCAAAATAATGGACAAATATGAATAAAACAAGCAACAAAATGGACATAAATGTGCAAAACAAGCAATGAAATGGACAGAAATAAGCAAAATATGGGACAAAATGGACAAGTAAACAAAATATGAGACAAAACAGACAAAAATGAACAAAATTAGCAACAAATGGTTAAAAATGAGCAAAAAAAAGCCATGGAATGGACAGATGGAAGAAAAATATGGGACAAAATGGACAAGCAAAATATGCGACAAAATGGACAGACAAGAAAAAAAAACAAGTGACAAGACGGACAAAAATGAATAAAATAAGAGACGAAAGGGAAAAACATGAAGAAAACAATTTTTAAAGAAGTGGAGAACTGGTAGGACTGTTCTTTTTCTCCTACTTACATCTGTGGAGTAAAACTAACTACGTTGGTGTCACAGCACATCACATTACTACCACATGGGAACTAAAGTCGTTTGCATTGACCATAATGAAAACAGAGGAGTCACTTTGTGGAGGCAGGTGCTAAACAATTCCAAACAGATGTAAAGCAAAAATCACAACCACAGGGACAGACAGTGCACATAACACAACAGCTGTGGCTAAAACCTTTTAAACTAGACACATTTCATAGTATGAAATGAAAATGTTTAGTGTATATACAGTACCACTTTCTGTCGTGAGTGTTTTTGCTGCCACAACGAAAAACAATGAATGGGTATTAATCGTGATTAATCGAAATTAATCCACAGTGACCCTGTGATTAATCAGATTAAAAATTTTAATAATTTGACAGTCCTGAAAATAAGAGATTAAAGGGACAAAAGGGAATGAAATAAGCAACAGAATGGTTAAAAATGAGCAAAAGAAGCAACGTATAGAGTTAAACTGCAGTTTTGTTTCAGTAGTAGTAGGATGACTTTTTAGATGGCGGAGAGATCAAGTTACCATGACACCGCCTAGGAGCTCCGGTTTGTAGTCTTCATAATTATGCACTGAATGACATTGAAATCAGTGATGGAGATGAAGCAGACAGAGCACACGCCATTTAAGTGATTAAAGCCATCAGTCTGTGTGTGTGTGTGTGTGTGTGTTCGAGAGCTGGATTAAAACACTGCATCACAGGAATAGACAGAGGAGGAGTCCACGAGGATTTATGAGGTGGTAAAAGAGAAAAGAAATAAAGTGATCAAACTCGGACCCAGAATCGACTGGAAACTCAGGGAAAGGGTAGAGCGGATGTGTGTGTTTCAGGATAAAGACATAAGCAAGAGGGATTCAAGCGGAATGAAGATGATAGAAAGAAAAAAAAAGTAGCCCTTGACAGGAGAGCGATTACAGCCATCATCTACCTCTGTACCAGGACCATGGATGGATTCCAGATTCGCACATCCGGTCTAGCGTCGAAGCTTAAACCAGTTTGATTTATTCAACCCGTCAGAACCTACATTTTCCTTCCACCAGGCTGTGTTGAATTCCAAACATGTCTGCTCAAGCATTTGTTTTGTGCATTTTTGTCCTTGTTTGGCCCATTTTGTCAATTGTTTTCTTATTTTGCTCGTTTTTATCAATTTCATCACTTGTTTTGTTCATTTTTGTCCATCTTTTTTCTAATTTTGCTCTTTGTCTATTTTGTTCATTTTTGTCCATTTCATTGCTTCTTTACATCATTTTTGTTGCTCCTTTTGCTTGTTTTTGTCCAGTTTTTGCTTATTTTACTCATTTTTTTTCCATGTTGTTGGATATTTTGCTCATATTTGTTCCTCATTTTTGTCTATTTTGTCACTTCTTTTGTTCATTTTTGTCCAGTTTTTGCTTATTTAGCTAATTTTTGCTTAGTTTAACGCTTGTTTTGTTAATTTTTGTCCATTCCGTTGCTTATTTTGCTCATTTTTATCTATTTTGTCATTTGTTTTGTACAACCACCAAAGAAAATAAAAACATTACATGAAATTAAAAATGCTGTATTAAATGCTGAGTCATCACAGAAGGTACTCAGCGTTATCTGTCATACCAACTTTTATCTGATGTTTCGTTTCCATCTGGTTTTCGTGATAATAAAATGATATTTCCAGATTTACGCCATAATATTTCCTGAACTGAATAAGGTTTCGATATTTTGGAAAAACTCAAACTAAACTTGTATTACAAGAGTCTTGTTGTAATATTAAAAGTCGGAGTATGATGACAAAAAAAATGGACAAAAATGAGCAAAATTAGTGACAAAATGAAGGAAAATTAGCAAAACAAGAGAAAAATTACAATGAATGGATAAAACAAGCGACAAAATGGACAAAACTGAGCAAAACAAGTGACAGCAGGAGAGAAATTGGACAAAAATGAACAAAATATGTGACCCACTGGAGAAAATTTCACAATACGGATTGGTGGGTGGAGTGGGTTTGCTTTTAATCTGTACAGCACTTTGTGTTGCAATTCTATTTGTATGAAAAGTGCTATATAAATAAAGTATGATTGATTGATTGAATACGTGCAGTGAAATTAAAAAAATAAAAAAATAAAAAATAAAAAAGGAGGGACAAAATGGACAAAAATGATCAAAACAAGCAACAAAAAAAGTCCATTTCATACAGATAAAATTGTTCCAGTAGCAGTGTGACATTTTTACTCCATCTCCGTCGTCCCGTAACTCGAAGGACCAGAGGCGTACGTGTGTTTTGTTTTTACCTGGGTGACGGTGCCTCTTCTTGGGCACACAGCGTCCGTCCTCGTCCTCTCGGAGTGTGGGGAGGCAGCGGCCGCAGTGGGTGGAGCCGGGCCGACAGGACTGACGCCCAGACGCCGCGCAGTCGCCAGGACATGTGGAGGAGGCTGCGGGAAAACGGACAGGTTCATCAGAGACCAATTCTGGAAAAGACACGAGTTTATGAGGTGGACAAATCTGAAAGTACCACACGTTAAATTTAAATCCATCAAATCCCACCAAAAACGGTGTTATACGGTTCAGATCAAAAGTACTGAATGTTTTTTTTTCTCCATATTTTTAAGTTTTTTTTAAGTCCTTAAGATGGTTTTTAAAGTCATTTTGTCTTATTTAGGTCATGTTTGACTTTATTTCAAATCTTTCACACCATTTTTTCAATTTTTGTCTTTGATGCCATTTTTGTCCTTTTGACTCATTTACACTGTTTATCATTTTTCATCTTTTATATGTTTGTGGGGATTTTTGGATAAATAGGTAATTCTTTTATCATTTTCATTGTTTTTAGTTTCCATGCATTTTTAAAACATTTTTGTTTTGCATCCTTTATGTTGTTTTTTTTCCACTTTTTTGCATCTTTTACATTTTTTTGGTCTTTTTTCATATTTTGCATCATTGTATGTCTTCCATGTCATTTTTGACTTTTCTCATCTTTTACATGATTTTTTTCTTTGTTATCTTTTGTTTGTTGCCTTTTTGTGTCTTTTTTATTTTTTATTCATATTTTTACATGTTTTCATTTTTAATTTATTCTGACTATTTTAGTTTAGTGTAACTTATTTTATGTACTGTCTTGTTATTTTTAAATCTGGACCTCAAGTCTGAAATAAAGTTGACATTTTTTTCTTTTTAATTTGACCTTTATTTAACCAGGAAAGAACTCATTGCGATTAAAAATCTCTTTCACCAGAGTGTCCAGCAGAAGCAGCACATTTAGCAAAGGTTACAGACATTTTCAACCACAGATAAAGAAAAATCAAACAAGTTTCCACCATGAGATAAACCATAATATAAAAACAAAAAGGACTTATCAGGGGTTGTAAAAACAAATATATATCAATATGTAAAGGAATCGGACAAAACATGTACAGCCTGATGACTCTGCTTCCAGAACATCATTTTCAAAGCACCTAATGTGAGCAGCTCAGCAAGTGTCAGGTCTTTTTTGAAAGTCATTCCAGGACTCAGGGCAGCAGATACGAATGCCCTTTTTCCTCAACTCAGTAAGACGAGATCCTAACACTGAAGACTGTAGCTGCCCTGATTTGTTCGCCTGGTGTAAATTTGAAGATGTGAGGGGAGCAGAACTAAGATCGATTTATGAATGAAAACATTCCCGTGTTTAAGACTATGGATGGACAAGGCACATCACCAAACACATGCATGCAGCGAGCAGTGATGAGTGAAGCATTCGAAACTGGTGACAAACCGCATGCATATAAATCATGTCACAATACTGATGTTACCAAATTGAACAATTTTTATATAACATATTTGTCTTCATGTTTTATGCTGTTTTGAGTTTTAATTTCTGTCACTTTCATCTTGTTTATGTCTTTTTGTGTCTTGTAAATAATTTTCATTTTTCTGCATCCATCCATCCATCTTATCCTGGTCAGGGCCACAGGCAGCAGCCTAAGTAGCGAAGCCTCTTCCAGCTCTTCTGGGGGGGACCCCCAGGCATTCCAAGGTCCACTGAGAGACAGTCCCTCCAGTGTGTCCTGGTCTGCCCCAGGGCCTCCTCCCGGTTGGAGTTAGTTTTGGCAACCGGGGATTAGACCACCCAGGACCCTGCCTTCAGCTGCCACCCAAACCACACAACACCGGACCCTTATGACCCTTCCTGCAGGTGGTGGGCCCACAGGAAAGCATAGTCATATGGGTCTTCTGAATTGCTCTTTGTGTGACCTGTCACCTAGGACCAATTTGCCTTGGGAGACCCTCCAAAGGACGAATTTCCCCAACAACATCGCTGCTAGGATCACTCAGGCATGCAAACCCCTCCACCACGATAAGGTGGCGATTCAAGGAGAGGTCTTTTTATCTTTAATGTCATATTTGTCCTGGTATTTAGAAAAAATATATCATTATATATATTTTTTCGACGTTTATTACATTTTGCATACTCATTTCACTTGAATAAAATGTCTTGATATTGACTAAAATTAACATATAACTCAGTTCTGCACTAACACCACGACCAAATCACCTTCCCCTTTTCATATCTCATCAGAAATCAATCCAACCCCGGTGACATCCTGAACCACTTTTCAGACTCATCTTTGTATCGGCCATCGGTCTGAGTGTATTTTTACATCGGCCCTACGTACTGGACCCCACCCGTTTGAAAATCCACACCTGGTTAAACCAAAGTAAACAGCTCTGCCCATAATCATGTTAGATAATCAGTCAACCTGATTCCGGGTGGTTTGACATGAAACCAAAGGCTGCACGCTGTATTGAGGTAAATGCATAAATGCATCTGCACAGCTGGAGCCAAACAAATGGGTCAGAGCCTCAGCAGGTGTTCAGAGCAGAGGGTAGTGGGACAGAGCAGATAATGAACCCCGACCATGACGATTCCCAGTCCAAGAGACCAGAAGCACAGTGGGATATGAAAGTGGAACGCTCAGAGAGGGTGTGAGGCAGGAGAGCTACACCGACGACAGACCACTAATCCACACTAGAACTAGGTCACGCATTGGGGGGGCGGGGG
>JAQQAE010001926.1:0-23733 GCA_029823295.1 Pseudamia nigra
AATTCCTTCCCACTGATTGCACTTGAGTGAAAACACCTGCTTTAGTGAGTGGCTGGAAAGAAAACCTGCAGTGTCTCGGATTGGACACCCCTGCTCTAAATGAAATAAATCCACACATTTTGTTGTATTTTACTCTTTATATGTAAAAAAATACCATGTATTAGGATGAAGTTTGAATATTTTGGTCATTTTGATTTAATATGTGAATGTCAGCAAAATGAATAATATACGTAAAATGAAAATGAAAGAAATGAACAAATCAATCAAAATAAATAAATATAATCCCACTATATAGTACTTTCAACAAAATATGCACAGAAGATATCCAAAAATGTAGAATAAAATGAGATAATATCCCAAAAATAAATATTTTAATCCAGACGATGAAAAAAGAGACAAAATGAGCAAACACGAACCAGAAATGTCCAATAATATGTAATATACAATGTACTGGATGTACAACATACTATAATACAAGCTACCGTCTAACCAGTCATCTTTTAGTTTTGTGTCCTGACCCGCCAGTTGAGAACCACTGATGGTTTTATTATTTTATTTGTGTGACTCTGCAGCAGCGTATAGTTTAATGTGGGTTTTTCAAAATCCTTAACAAAAATTTTTAAAACTTATCAAGATCATGAACAAAAATTATCACAATTAAACAGAAGAATGCATAAAGTTAACCAAAATGATCCCAAAACAGAACAAAGTAAGCCAGAAAAAGAAGAAAGATTATCACAAATGAACAGAACAATGCCCAAAATTAACTAAATTTATCAGAAATTAACAGAACAAGCCAGAAAATGAACAAAAATAATCAGAAATTAACTAAAGAATGCATAAAATGAACAAATTGATCCTAAAAATGAACAAAGAAAGGCAAAAAAATTAACCAAAGTTATCCAATATCAACGCAACAATGTACAAAATGATCAAAAATTGTCCCATAAATCAACAAAATAAGCCAAAAATGATAAAAATGCACAGAGGTATGCACAAAATGAATACGAATATCCAAAAATGACCATAATATGCGATCAAATGAAGAAAAGCTATCAAAAATGAGCAAAACAAACCAGAAAATGAACCAAAATATCGACTAAATAAAACACTTACTTCAAACCTCTGCTGACAAAAAGAAAACCACCCTGTGCATATTGTGAAATGATTCTCTTGTGTAACTTTATTTGAATCTTATCAAACAATCGGAGGTGTTTTCAAGCTGGTGCAGAAACAGGAACAGAAACTTCACCAATGTTACATAAATCTGAATAGAACCAATCCGATGACTCGGAGTTTCATCTTGCACTTTATTTTATACCTGTGATTTTTTTGATTGAATTACATATTAATTTCAGTTGGAGGCCACCGTGTAGGATATTGCATTTTCTCTCCCGCCACTGTTCCGAACCGACCAAAAATAACATGAAAGGCACATTTTCCAAACGTCTTTCCTGCGGCTTCACAAACTCCATTTGAAATAAATACAGAAGTCGCACCAAGAGGAGAGCTTTGTAAAAACATATCGTCGAGGATCATTATTATTTTATTTATCTGACAGTTCTGGGAGAGAGGAGACAGAAGATGTCATGTGCGATGAATCTCCCAGGGTGACAACATAAGTACCCAGAATAGTTGTCTCTCATCGAAGACAAGCGGCACACGAGCAATATTACATCTGAATGCAATGCAGTAGAAAGCATAACCTGTGGGTAAATTCAGCTCTGTGTTTCTATTCAATAGTGCTTCCCCTATGCTGATCCAAACGCACTATTGATACGTTTGGGTTTTTTTTTTTTATATCCAAAAGCTATGATTTATTTCAAATATGTCCAAACATTGCAAAATAGGACAGATACTTGATTGGAAGAATGTGATTTTTTTAGATATTGCATTTTTTGACACCAGAAGGAAGCTAAAATTTGCAGAAACATTATTTGCCATAATAAAAAAATTCTGCATATAAAAAAAAGTTTAAAAAAATGAATGGGAGAAGGCACAAAATGAACAAAAATAAGTAAAAATGAACAGAAGAATGCACACAATGAACTCAACTTTTCCCAAAAATAAGATTAGCCAGAAAATGAACATAAATTATTAAAAATTAACCAAATAAGCCAGAAGATGAACAAAAATGGTCAAAAATTAACAGAAGGTTGCGCAAAAGGAACAAAATAACCCAGAAAATCAACATAATAAGCGAGACAATGGACAAAAATTAACAAAAAATGAGCAGAAGAAAAATGATCAAACATACAGGTTAAACTGAGTTGTTTTGTTTCTGCTTCTCATACATGCAATGTGGCTAAAATCACTGTTAAAATCCATCTTAATTCAGCACAGATCAGTGATTACTATTGTTGTTTGTTTGAATATAGTCTTTTTCATTTTCAAACACAAATATTTAACTGTTTCTATTAAATTGAGATCAAATGTGCATAAAAATGGAGAAGTCATATATACTTCACCAAAAACGATCAAGAACACTTTCAAATTTCATTTTTGGATGATTTTTAATCGAATCTTCAGTAGGTTGGTGGATTTTTTTCCACTGATCATTGTTTTTTTTTTATCCTAAAATATTTGTTCAACTTGTGATGTGAAATTGAAATGTTCCCTCATGTTTTTGTAGCAATATCATTTAAAAGACATTACTGTTGACATGGATTTATTTTTGAGCATCTATGTTTGTTTACTTCTCTTATTACTCAACCTGTATTCCTCCTGCCTTTACCTAAGGAGAACTAAACTAAACTAAGCTAAGCTAAGCTACAATAAACGAAACTAAACCAAACTAAACTAAGCGAAGCGAAACAAAACAAAGTTAAGCTAAGCTAAGATAAACTAAACTAAACTAAACTAAACTTGAATGTTGTTTTTTTTTTATTTTGGTCCTAAGTAGAAGCTGACATAAACAGATTAGCATGTTATTTGTGGTTTTACATTATTTTATGAAAGATAAAAGAAAATGATGCAAAAAGAGAAAAAATTACAATAAAGACAAAAATCAAAGACAAAACCAGCATAAAAGACACAACAAGATGAAAAAGCTGGGAAAGAGATTTTAGAAATGGCATCGCATGGTGAAAACAACATAAAAGAAGCAAAAAACAACATTAAAAATGTGCAATGAAAATATCACACCAACTTTATTTTTAAAGTACTTTGAACTCCAGTAGACCAAAGTGCTTGAACCAAATAAACAAACCAAACATAGAATACAAATAGGAAATATGAAAGACATAAAACATGATTAAAGAACAGCAATTAAAGTAATAAAACAAGTAAAAACAGTAGAACACAATATAAAAAGCAACAAGAAAAAACAAGTAAAAGATGGAAAAAGAAAAAAATGACAAATAAAAAAGGCACCTGTTTCAATTTCAGTTTGGTCTAATTTAACAATACCACCAATGTATTGTGCTAACACACATGTCAAAAAGCACAGAAATGAACAGAAACACTTATCATGAAATCAAATAGTTATCTCAGAAATGACGACGAAACAAAAAACAATGTAAAAGACACAACAATATCAAAAAGTTGTAAAGGAGATTTTTTAAAATAACGCATGAAGACAATGCTCAAAAAACAAAATGATGAAAATGATGAAAATGATGTCCAACAAAAACAAGAAACCAACAAAGGAAAAAGATGGAAAAATGAACAAAATGACAAAATGTTTCAATTTCAATTTGTTATAAATTAACAAGCATTCCATACAATATACAAGTCATAATATAACATACAAGTCAAAACGCATAGAAATAAATAGAAAGACACAGAAACATCTTAAAAATGATGAACCTCTTTCACCAAAATAAATCCTAAAAGTATACCACAATTAAATACACTCACCACAGTATCAAAATACACAACGATGATTGCTTTATTACCCTACATGCAGACAACATCCTTTTAAATATATAAATCTATGCTCCTTAGATGAATAGACTATTCCGTTTTTTTTCCCATCGTCAATTACTGTCCTACACTTCAATGAAAAGTAACAAGATTGGACTAGTATCAACAAAATCAGTGACGAAAGCAGCCCTCTCACCATGTTTAATATTAAATAGAATAATATCACTGTGTCTGGGTGACAGGTGTGCGAGTAATGACAGGTGTGACAAAGCGAAAGCAGCATGAAAGCAGACGAGCGGCCATTAAGGAGTCTCTTTTCTGCGCCGAAGGATAAAGTTGCCACTTATTCCTAAATGGTTTATACAGACTTAATGAATGGTTTATTGAAAAGGTTTGCCATTGAACATAATCAAAAAGTGATCACATTCATCTGTACAGGCAGCCATGGATGGAGTGTGCTGAATGTGGACACTGCGCCCTCTACTGGTGGGTTCAAGTAGAGGAGGAACAGCAGCTCCAACAGACAGGAGGGTTAACTCAAGATAACATGTACAAGAAGGAAGATTGAAGGAAGATGAGTCCACGTGTAACATTTTTACATATTTTACTCTTTAAGTGTAAAAAAAAAGATGCGTAAGAGAGAAGATGTAACTTGATTTAATGTTGCGAATGCCAATGAATAAGGTAATTCACAAAACTGAAAGAGAACTGACCAAATATGAGCAAAACAAATATCAACGTGAAAAATAATCAACCAAATAATTGAGAAAATGGGTCAAACAAATTGGAAAATGACCAAATCAGCGACAAAATGAATAAGTTATAAAATGAGCAAAAATGGGACTAAAATTCAATCTAAACTGTAGGCTAAATGAATCCACACTTTGTAATGTTTATATGTATTTTACACTTTAAATGTAACAGACGAGATGTACAGGAATGGAAATGTAACTTATTTTATTCATCTGATACAATAATCAAGCAAAAGTAAATCAACAATGAATGAAAAATGTGTAAAATAATCTACAGCATTTAAAAAAAAGTAACAATGTACAAAATTATGAAGAAGATGAGCAAAACAAATAAGGAATTGAACCAAATAAGAAACAAAATGCAAATGGGTTTAATGCAGTGATAAGCTCTACATCAACACAACGAATGAAACAACGACCACAAAATGAATAAAATATTGTGGAGCCAGGACCAGTTGTCAGTTCGTCACAGGGCTGGCAAACAGATAAACAACCATTCACACTCACATTCATACCTATGGGCAGTTTAGAGTGACCAGTTAAAGGTGCAGTGGATGATGTTGGGAAGCTAGCTAGCAGCCCATCGTTCCCATATAAATCATTAAACGGGTGACCTGCCAGTCAACACAACCTCACAGTTGTCAAGCTAGTATGTCTGTTCTTTTCTTACCTGTAGCAGATGCTGAAGGAATCTGAAATGCAGGGTGTGTCTCCTCAGTCACCCTGTGGTTAGATAAGCTACAGTCGCTAGCTTTATTTTAAAATTTTTTGTTTATTTGTTCATTATTATGCTTATTTTGTTGCTTTTTGACATTATTTTTGTAAATTTCTTCTCATCGTGTTAATTGGTTTATCACTTTTACTAATTTAATTGATTGTTTACTTCATTTTTTATTTAATTAATTACTTTTTTTTTTAAATTCTGTTTATTGAGCCATGACCAAAAGTTTTGTAGTTTTGTAGCTGTGACCAAAAGTAGTAGTACACTGTTTTCATCACATATGTAAATGAATAAGAGTAAAAGGTATTATGAAGAAAAAGAGTAAAATGAACTATACAGTGAACAAAACTGTAAAAATGCTGTGAAGTATATTTAGATATGTTAAAATACATAATGCATTAAACTGCTACATCACTAGAACAGCCACCGGGTCAGATTTACCTGTCGTTCATTACCTCGTCATAATAAAATACAGAATTCCCGCCAGTACATGACTTATCCTAAAATTGTGTTTTTTGACATATTGTATGGTTCAATAACATAGATGCACAGAAATCACAGAAAGGAATATTGACAACTATAACACTCATAAAATTGATTATGTGTAATCGAAAAGACATTTTCAAGACAATCAGAATGGGGGGTGGTTGTAGTACAATGCAAACTTTTGCCCCAGACCCACCTTCATAAAACAGTTGGTTTTAGAGAAATGTAACACGTCTCTAAAAACCTCGATATATGGAAATAACAACAACTTTGGGGTCAATTTGTTCATTAATGCTCTTTCTGCCGATTAGTTAATTTTTGATACATTTTTAGATTATTTCATTTTCTATTGTATGATGCTGCACTATTCTACATACATATGTACATAGTTTTCATAGTATTTCTACTATAGATTATATTTGTGTGTTATTGCTTATCAATTTTATACTGTAGACTTTATATTTGGTATTCTTTGTGGACAGCAAAGAAAGAACGTATGTTTCCTAACTGTGCATATGTGATATGTGCATTAAATGAATGTGCAATAAGGGAGTTTTTGGTCCAATTTTTGCTCTTTTTAATCACTTATCTTATTGCTTATTTGGTAACGTTATTGCTCTTTTTGTCATTTGCTTGTTTTTTTTTTTTTTAGCTCATTTTCTTGATTATCTTGTTAATTTTTACTCACATTGTATACATCAAATATGCAGAAGAGGCATAAATTGATGCCTTAGCAGATTACAATGGAAAAGAGACGGAGATGTATTTATTTATGATTTTCATTTTAGACTGATTTGTACTGATGACTATGTTAAGCACCTCATTTAATCATCACAGCTTGTCATTAAACAAATGAATACAATGCCATCTTTACAGCCCAGATATGTCTGTTGAAATAATATCAAATCCCGTTGGCTCTAGTGTTAAAATCAACTCCGTGTGAACATTTAAAGTCGTGTCAGCGACGTCCAGGCTGGTGTTTTTTGGCTGCTGTCGCTCTTCGTAACCTGCTGAGGTGAGTTAGCGTTTCATGGGCTGACGAACCTGAGATTGAGCCTGAAATCACCATTCTCAGGTTGGACAGTCCTAGAAAGAGCCACTCAGGGGTTAAGGTTGGACCATGTGTTGGGCTCAGGCCACGCAATGTGAGAAAACACCGAAAAAAGAAAGAAAAGAAAGAGACGGGCGTTATAAGCAGATAATGAACTTGGTGCACTGAAAGATCATTTTGGTCAGTTTGCACATGTGCAACCTCTGTGTAATATAAATACAGGTGTGATCATCACCTGCCTTTGTAGACAAACTGAAATTTACTATGTAAATTTGTAAATTAAATAATACAGTTTTTCAGCCGATGTAATATCAACATAGAAAGCTGCACTCTTTAGAAGTGATAATGGATTATTATAGTCAATGTCTAATCTTTGTTTATTTAATGCCGTGGACAACTATTAAAACAATACAAGATGTAAATATGCCTAAGTACTGCAAAAATTGCTCATTTGCATCTGGTCGGGCATCAGAAACCATATTGCACATGTCTCATTCCATCACAGTTTTTCTTTTTGCACCATTGAGGAAATGATGTGTTGAAAACTCAAATTGCATCTGCCTTGTTGCATTTGTGTGGAAGAAGGGAAGGTGCTGCAATTTGACATTTAGTCAAATTTGAGTGATTTTGCTCATTTTTGTTCATTTTTCTGATTATTTTGGTCATCCTGCTTCATCTTCAAGGTTATTTTATTTGTTTTCCTGATTATTTTGTTCATTTTTGTTTTGTTTTTCATTTTTCTTGTTACAACTCCACATTTCTGTTCTAAGTCTGAAACTCGACCTTGTAACGTCTGATTTATTCTTGTGACAAAAGTCTCGACTCCATCAGGCTCCATTTCAGAGAAAATTCAGTTCAATTCAATTTTATTCGTGTAGTGCCAATCATAATGGCTGACTATCTCTAGGCGCTTCACAATAATAAAATAACAAAAAGCAAAAATAAGCTATCAAATTTGCAGCAACTCTAAAAATCCAGAGCAATAAAACAGTGAGTGTTTTGTCTGAAACAGAGAAAAAGAACAAGCAGTACCTGCCACCAATAAATACAACAAATAATCAAGAGAATTAACAAAATTAGAAGGAAAATGAACAAAATAGTCATTAAAATCATCAGAAAGGAACAAAATAAACCAAGCACAAAATCAAGAGCAAAATATAAAGTGAACAAAAACTGAATAAAATTATCTTGAACTTGAATATAAGAAGAAGCAAATTCTGAAAAAAATGAACAATGTAAGAAGCAAAATGTAGCAACATGAACAAAATAATCAGGAAAATGAGCAACAATGAACAAAACGATCAAGAGAACCAACAAAATAGGTATCCAAATGTAAAAAGATTGACAAAACCTGAAACGAAATGAACAAAACTGAACAAAGTAATCATGAAATTGAACACGGTAAGAAACAGCGCACGACATAGCAAAAAGAAAAATGAACAAAATAAAGAAGAAAGTGATCAAAAATTAATAAATTATGAAGAAATCCAACAAAATAAGAAACAACACAAAAACATTGACAAAATATAATGCAAAATAAACAAAATGAACAAAGTAATTATGGAATTCAACACAGTAAGATACAATATAGGCTGCAAAATAAAAAATAAAAAATAAAATGGACAACCGTGACAATATAATGAATAATGATGAATTGAATGAATTTAAAAGTCTTTCTTCTGCTTCATACTGCATTTTGTTTTTGTAGACGTATGCAGGTGCTTAGATTTTGGCGCCATAACCATAATTCACAAATTTGAAAAGAATAATATGAATAGTTTTTATATTTTATCAAATGAATGGACCAGCAGTATTTAGTTTTACCTGTGATTTCTTTCTGTGTAAAACTACAGAGGGATTTAGGTTTAGATCTTAGGAGTCTGCAGACATGCCTGTGCCAAATCAGACTCATTTCAGTAAAACTGAAGGTTTTGTCCAGTGCCTAATGCAATAGACCGACTGAAACACATCCCAAAAACATATCTGGCTCAGATTTGTGCGAGTGTTCTCATTCTCTGAAAACTCAGAGGACAATACGAGAAGGTTAACACCACATCTGGCTGTGTGTTGTCAGCGAGCCTGCATTAGAAACCACTCAGAGAGCAATTAAACACTCAGCCAATGTAGCTTATTGCACAAACTGCATCTCACACTGAAAACATCTAAATCACCTTGGCTTGACTTTACGAGGATAGTCCGGTCTCTCAGAATCGTAGTTGTCATGATAAACTATGCAGATGGGAAGAGAGCAACACACACACACACACACATGCACACACAATGCTTTGGCCTCTTTGGCATACTACTCCACAGCCTCTTTACATGATTCAGAAATACTTCACCATCTGAATTATTCATCCTCAACTATGTGCATTAAGCCACTGTGTTGCCCACTCACACCATCACTTCACTCTGACAATCCAAGCACATTAAGCAAACAAATAACAGCAGCTACATACGTTCAATTTCATCTTTCAAGACAAAAAAAAACTCCCATATTATAATGGAAACTGTGGCAATTTTCAAGTCTCCTCCAGCCTAAGAGCCCTGGAAGTGTCTCCCCTGTGTGATCCTTACCCACATGGCAGACCCTCTGACTCCTCCAGCCCCAGACGAGGCAGACGGAGGGGAACATCTTCATCATCTAAGAGCCGAGACCAAGAGACAGGAAGACAGCATCGCAACCTGGAACTGTACCGGTGACAGGATGAAAAAAAACCCCACACATACGCACACACACACACAGGTTGATGAGTTATAACGGCCACTCCTGCTGTGACCTCATCATGCTCTTTACTACCAATAGGGATGGAAGTCACACACATATACACACTCAGACACACACACACTGCCTTCCTGTTTGTCGGGGCTGGTGGTAAACTTTCCACTGACATCTCCATTCAGGGGCCAACTTGAGATTTCATTTATGTTATCGGTTGCACTGGGTTTTGAGATGATAATGCAACAAAGTACAGGAAAAACTACTTCTGCATTTCTTAGTGTACGTGCAAGAGTATGTAAAACACTATGATTCAAGCTTTCAAGTGTAATAATACATGCAAAACATGCATTTGACGACACATCAGGGTGTTTTATACCTTTCACTGGATGCTTTTAAAAAATGTTAAATCATGTTTGAGGCCAAGTAACTACATTTTCCTGTAAATGAACCCATATGTAACTTTACTTCTTTAATGTGGAAAAAAAAATCATATTTTGAAAATGTAAGAAAACATGTGCTTCTACTTATTAATTTTGATTTACAAGATAAGTTATGGGTATGTAAGCGTGAACTCAACAAAGAAATCAACAAAATAAACAGGAAAATGCACAGAAATGAACCGAGTGGACAAACTAATCAAGAAAACTAACAAATACAAGACTGAAAAGAGCTAAATCATCAAAAATGAAGAAAATTCACCTTTTTCGGGTATTTTCATTTCTTTAAATGTCAAAGATAATGAGGTGTATAAAAGTCAACATCAATCATGTTTTATTAAACAAAATAAACAATAGATCAACAAAATTAACACAATGATCAAGAAAATACACAAAAATGAACAAAGAACAGAAAACTCATGGACAAAATGAACCAAAATAATCAAATTAAAAAACAATTTGACTTAAAAATTACCAAAATAATAAATAAAATACTTATAAATGAAAAAATTAATAAAAAATTTCAGCGACTAAATTAATAAAATTAATGTGAGCCCCGGCAACAAAACAAAACCTACAAAATAAATAATATACTGTATCAACAAAAGGAACAAAAATGGGCCAAAAATGAACAAAAATAATCAAGAAAATGCACAAAAATCACCAAAGAATGAACAAATGAATCAGCAAGGTTGAGAAAAACAACCAACAATTTGACCTAAAAATGAAAAAACTAAATAAAATAATCAGGAAATGCATTAACATTGACAAAGTGCAAAAACAAGTTTTAAAAAATAACCAAAATGAACAAAATAAATAACAATTTGGTCAAAAAATGAATAAAATAATCACTAAAATACATTAAAATGGACAAAAATTAAAACAAATTTTAAAAAATAGACAAAGATAACCAACGACTTGTTCCAAACATGAATAAAATAATTAAGTAAGCAAAAATTCACAAACTGACCAAATAAAACAAAATACTAAAATGTTCCACGAAATGTATCAAAATGACCAAAACAATCCTAAAATTGAGGAAACCGTGCTCTTAAAATGAACAAAAGTACCAGTTTTCCAAAAGACCAGCTCAGTCAGGTGACGTTATTGCTTTAAACCTCAGAAATTCTGTAGGACTGAAGACCTTTCCTTTTGCAGATTTTAGGGTTCCTTAAGGACCTGCAGACACTGTGTGTGATTTTAACCCTATTAAACCCTCCTACATGTGGGACAGACACCAGATAAATAGATCAGATCATCAATACAAATACTGCCACTGAGCTTTGGGATATTCTTAGCTCTTGCCCGTCTTTTGTCCGTCCTTACACCCCCACCCCTGCAGACAACGGTTCCTGTTGTGGGTCAATATCTGCCTAATAGACTGCTGGTCTGTAATTGTCCATCAGCATCATCAAATGTGTGTCAATCATACTTTAGCAACGCTGACATCTTGACAGCTGTCAGCGTGATCATTATGGAAAGTGATGGAAGATATCAAGGTTACTTTCCATGAGAAGAGGACAACCACAATATCCTTCCTGTTCATTTTCAAAGTGTAAGTAAAGCCTCTCGCTGTCTTGTATTTGATAAAGCACAAGACATTCATTGTATCGGATTTGATTTTAATGCATTGTGATTTATGCGTAAAACTTTGAATATCCTTCTTTTTAAGGGAGGTTTATTTAAATGAGCCGCTACCGTGGCTGAGCTACCGAATCTCAAATCCATGAAATAATGCACTCTGGGCTGTATTGCACTTTTATTAAATATATAAAAACATGCAGCAGGAGTGGTAAACACCAAACACCATGCAGCCACACAATGAGGCTGCAAACGCAATCACTGGATTTTCAGAACAGTCACTCGCTAATCTCTGTTGAGCAGCAGCAGGTGACTTCATGGAAAAAAATGAAGAAAGTTACAGTATTTATAGTCAACGTGGCCACAGACTGCAGTAAAGGTGTCAAGTCATCACATTTTGTTTTGTTGTACATTGTGACTTTAAAATTCCAATCATTTGTGTTCTAATATGTCAAAAATGAACACATGCATTGTGGTTTGTTTGCCTTTCACTTCTAATTGAAGCAATGAAAGAAAAAAAAAAAAAAAAAGAGTCTGGCAAGGCACCATCTGATGCATTTCAGCACCAATCCTCTTTGACATGCAGATGTTACAACCTCATAAGTATCTGCAACTTCTCAGCCTGCTTTTAAATTAAACATCTAATATGCTGTTCAAACATACATCGGGACTTGTCAGGCTGATCTAAACACTTCTCTATTGTTAGTTTAATGCAGACGACCCATTTTCACAGCAGCAAAAAGTTGTATGACTCGCCTGCTGCCTGGTCAGGTTGATCCAGAGTAAAAACTATGTAAATGAAGAATATGCTGCATAAATATACACCTTGAGTGCATACTATAGGCTGTATAGTGAAAAATGGTTTTTAACACCCTTTATAGCTGGTAAGGTCAGCATCCTCAGAGTAAGAAAAGGGTGAAGCAGAAAGCTAAAAAAAGACAGATACACCTACACATTTTCCGATTGAATGGTCCTACTGAAAGAGCTCATGGCGATGGAAGTTGAGCAACGCAAGTTCGTGCTCAGTTTATACTTTTGTAAGTTGCGAAGGAGGTATGCAGTACAAAATAAACTTAAAGCTTGATTTTTTTGTCTTTAACAGCACGTGCAAATTCACATTCAGTTGTGTCATACACAGTACGTGGCTTAAGGCAACATAGTTCTTCAAAACAACACATCTGCAAATGCAAATGAATGATTGTCACAATCTTCAAGGCAAAATAAAACATTTGACAAAAACTGTACATATAAAAATATTTCAGATTCATATCACAACTTTCACAACAACATATTTACTTTATGGGATAAAATATCATAATTTAAATGCAGTTAAATAAACATTTTATGCAAATAATTTGTCCTGCTTTCACTTTATTTTCCAGGACCTTGTTTTTTGGTCTTTGAAACCAGGGGACATGCTTTATATCCCAACAGTGTCCTGAAATTGTCCTGAAATTGAAATTGTCCTGAAGCCCTGCATTATTTCTTTGCTGTTAAGTTGGTGCACTTCCAACATTCATTCAGTAACTAGGCTCATCCATCTCTTCATCACTCCAGTCAGGAGGTGCATCGGTTCCAAAGTAGCGATCCCCAAAGTTTCCTGCAAAAGCAAATATGAACATTATTTGCTTCTGTAACAATTACAGAAGTATTATTTATCAATATCCAACACAGCAAATGAAAAACTGCTGCGGTTGTTATGCACAAAGAAAAATATTTTACAGTCTACAACCCTGTTTCCAAGGACGCTGGGTCACTGAGTTGAGCCTGAGAAAAACTCGGCCTCGCTGAGATGCTCTTTTTAGATGCAGTCACGATACTAACCTGTTGCGAGTCGAACTGTAAGTTGTTGTGTGTTGTCACTGCGTGGTTGAAGCTGTAATATCACTGTCTGTAATAATGTCATGTGTGCTGGGTAGGCTAGTTGTTGTCTTTTGCTGTTATAATGTATGTTTTTGTGGATCCCAGGAAGAATAGCTGTTGCAGTGCTGGAACTCATCAGGATGCCAACAAACCAAACAAACCAAACCACAGGTATGTTTTTACACATTTTGAAACTTTTCAAATGTATTATTACCCTGACCCAAATTTTTTGAAAGACATTGTTGGCATCAAATTCAAAATGAACATTTTTCAGTTAGGGCATTTGTGTGATGTCTTTTTGCTACTTTTTAAATTTTTTTTATTAATTTTTGGCTTTTTGACTTTATTGGACAGATGCAGCGAACAGAGACAGGAAATGAGTTTGGGGAGTGACATGCAGCAAAGACTGGATTCAAGCCTGGGCTGGTGCAGTTCGGTCTGAGCCATGTGGGTGCTCTACCGGTTGAACTCCTGAGGCACCAAACCTTGTGCTACTTTTAATTTTATATGCACACCATGACATTTTATAGTGACTCAACTGTTTTGGAAACAAGGGGTTGTAACAGCAATACTCACCTATGCCAGGTATGATGTGGAAGAGATCATTGACCTTCTTGTCTACAGCTGTGGTTATAATCTTAACTTGTGGGAAAGCGTAGGCTACTGAATGGACGCCCATCTCAGCCATGAGTAAAGACACCAGCAAGATCTTATCCTCCTGAACATCGTGGTCCTGAACATAAAAACATGCAGTAAGAAAAACATGAACATGCAGCAACAGGCCACGTGTGGGATGAAGTTGTGAACATGGATGAAGTGAACCCACCAGTAGGACTCGTACAGCCATCATGGCAGCAGCTCCAGTGGACACCGTGCAGTCCATCAGGATCACATGATCTTCACTGATGTCTTTTGGGAGGCGCAAGTAGTGGAGCTGATGAGGGTCAAAATGAGAAGCAAAAATGAAGGGGACAGGATGTGGTTTAACACCAAAGTGTCCCTCACATGACCAGCACTCATATCCTGCAGCTACTATGTATGGCAGCTGGCATTAAAGAAATGACACATTCAGCAATGAGGAAAAAGGAAACACAGTATGACATCAGTAAACTACACTATGAAGCATCGATTTGACACGGGCTTGATTTAAATATAGAAATAATACAACATATGATATTCTGTTTCAAGCAAAATTCTGAATTCATAATGTTGCAGAATACAGAAATATTGACAACAAATCGTACTTTTAGTATAAAAAGTAAACATGCTCATTATGGAGAGGAGCTCCTTTCAAAGTGTTACGTTATTTTATAATGATGGGTCCCAAACTTTGTGAGTTCAAGGCATAAAATTGAAATGTTGTGATGCCTTTAAAACCAAAATCTGGAAAAATTACATTGTGAGTTATGTTTTACCGTTTTGCTGCATCTTTTACAACTGAGGTCGGTCCTTGTCATATGATATTTTTGAGGAAAATATTTCTGTTCTTCAATCTTAATTAGGAAAAAATATTCACATATCATCTCATTGTTAAGTATTTCACTTTGACAGGTGACCTAGCACCGCGGCACATTTTTGGTCCTGACCTTCGGCTTGTCAAAAACAGCTCTAGAACACTACTCACCAGCCAATCTATTAGGTAAACCTGTTCAATTACATACACAACTAGGCCTCACATGACAAATTTGTTACTCGATACATTGGCGTAGACATTATTACAATTAACGATATTAACATCATGTTTTTAAAATACTGTCATTTCTAATTATTTCAAAAAATGGAGCTGGTTTCAAAGCTAGACTCCACATTGCACATGTGGAATTATTTTTTGCTTTAAGTTGACTTAAGAGAGCCAGTTAATGTAAAATGCCTG
Organism: Pseudamia nigra; assembly: GCA_029823295.1. Taxonomy (NCBI): domain Eukaryota; kingdom Metazoa; phylum Chordata; class Actinopteri; order Kurtiformes; family Apogonidae; genus Pseudamia; species Pseudamia nigra. Next base: position 15,351 of record JAQQAE010001926.1, read on the forward strand.
TGACTTGCTTTGTCATGTTTTTTGACTCCTCCCTGTCAATCATAGACATGGGAGACAAGAACAAAATAGAAGGAGCTGCAGTGAAACTAATAACACATTCTAAGTACAGTTTTTTCATATGTAAATAAGCCCATTTTCATTGAGGTGATATATCATGGTCAGGAAAATTATCGCAATATTTTCTGTGATCGTTGGATAAGCTGTTTAATTGCACATCGCAACTATACACACCTATCTCTAGAGACTACAGAGAATGGTCCAAAAAAGGCAAAATATCTGTTGAGCGACAGTTGTCATGAGTCAATGCAGCCCTTGAATAAATGCACTTAGTTTCATTCCACCTCTGTGTAAAAACATAAACATATACCTCTGGTTCTCCTGTGTCCTGGTTGGTCTGGATGAGGATCTTGCCGATACGGACATCTTTGCAAACTGCCCTCAGAGCCGGCTCCATCGTCTCCCCAGCCCGAAGAATGGACACGCCTGTGATCTGCACAAAAAAAAGAAGGTAACAGAGGTTAATTGTGCATGTTTAAAATGTAGAATGAAACCAAACTCATCTGAATGTTCTTAAAAACAAAAAAATGGAGTTAAGAGGAAGTTGGGAAGCAAATAGAGTTCACTCACCCTCTTCCCGTGGAAAGTCCTGCCTTCATAATCCTCTCCCTGGGGCGTCTGGACTATGTGGACCTGGGATGTTATTATTATTAGATATTATTAAAAATCATGAGCGTGTCGTGAGCTCAAAGCTGAAGACAGTGCAACTCTTATCTTAATGAAGACAGGAAAATTGTGAACAGCTACAGAAGACGGTGTGTTTTTCCATTGTGGTAGCATAAGTTTCCATACCTGTGCGGTCCACAACTGCATAATTGCCTGCTGCTTTCTTCAGCATAATCATATACTCATTGTTTTCCATTTAGCCTCTTTTAACATTCCACATTTCAAGACCAACCTATTTTTCTGTCTTTTTCTGTGTATTCACTCAAAATCTTCCACTCTTTTTGTCCTATATGCCGCCCTAAACTCAAAATGATTCAGATCATCAATCAAGTCCTACGTAATACTAAGAATTTATGAACCTGTATGTGCGTCTCTGAATGAATTAGCTGTGAATCAGCGTTCGGCACCTGTGAGGGGAGGAAGGACAGTGCGCGTTCAATCAGCAGACGCATCAGCCTCTTGGAGTAGAAGATGAATTCATCACGGCTTGTTTCCTTGTTTCTAAATATGGTTTTAGAAAAAGACAGATAACAACTGTATTATTGTTTGTACTTTATGTCGCATCCTGATATTTTAATACAAACCACAGTTGTCAGCGCACTATCTGGGTTATTACCTTATGATGGTGTGCATGCCCCTGACTTGGGGTGTGCTCTCCAGAACACTGAGGGTCTGGGGGAGGGGCTGAGCTTGATGTGCCGAAGCCAGGGCTGCCCTGTAACCACGGCAACAAATAATAGAGCGGGAGCAGCATGGGGTGAGAGGAGCAGAAAGAGAGAAGATAGACACATAAATGAATATATATAAACAGCTGTGCAATTAACACTTGTCTGCACACATGTGAAAGCTCACACGCAAGCGTGCGTACACATATGCAAAAAAGGAGCACACACACACACAGACATGTAAGTATATAATGCGTGCAAACAATCAAAAATCATTTTCAGCAGTTGTTAAAGTAAGTTGCATAGCGGAAAGAGTGTGAACAATGAAAAAGAATGGTTTGAGAACAGTTAAGTTGCATAAAACACACGCCGTGCTAGTGTTGAGTATTTCAGTGGAACATTACAACAGCACAGAGACCAGAGGAATAAAAAAATAAAAACTATAGAAATATTAAAAATAAAATCAGTCATTAAATGAAGTATCTATGGTCTAAAAAAGTGGTTCTCAACTGTTGTTGCCTTGTCACCCATATTGTACAATCAAGTCGCAAACCGTATTTTTTATAAGCTCACAAATATAACCTGAAAATATGCAGATATTTATATTACTGCAAACTACTGCTAATGCAAACTAAGAATAATGAGCAAAAATTAACAACAAAAAAAATGAAATTTATGGAACTCAACAGAGTAATCCACAAAATGAACAAAAAGCAGTATAATCCAGAAAGTTAACAAAATAATCCACACTATAAACATAATCATCAGGAAAATAAACACAGCTGAATGCAGTAATAACCACGTTAATGAAAATTAACAAAATAATATTATGTAAACCATACTGTAACCTGTCAACATTTAGTTAAATGCTAACACATTTTGCGACCCACTCAGAACAAGTCCCACCAGTTGAGAATCGCTGATCTAGAGTAAACACACTGATGGTCTCTACTATTTGTAATAATTCCGCAGGATAGCACGCATCCACATCAGGTTCATATGATTAGTTAGTGTTTATCTAACCTGGGCTTTAGAGAAACAGGCACACTGTTATCAAAGCTCAGGGATGCAGTCACACTGACTGGCATCGTGAGTCCAAACAGTCCTACTCAATGTCACTGAGATACCCATTAGCCAGATGCAAAAAATAGAGAAATCATAGCAAATCTGCTCACATATCCCAGCGGAGTTTCCTCTACGGGGACAGTTTTTCGATGACACAAATAACATTAACGAAAAATCACGACACAGGAGACACACGTAGACAAAAACAACAGATAAGAGGAAGAAAAAAATGAGAAAAGACACAAGACACGTCAGGTGGATGAAGGGATTTCAGACACGGTGAAAAGGGTGACAGCAAAGACTCAAAAATGTCTAATGTCTCGGAAATGCGCTTACCGCAGAAGCGTAATGTCATTTAAGGTAAATTCTGTTTTTTTCTGGTTAACGTATTGTGTGTGCATACTGCAAAGAATCAAGTGAGGCTCAGTGCTTTCAAAGATCAGATGCCAGGTCACTAGAAAGTACATGTGAATAGATATGCGTGCATCTCATATGCGTGCGCTGTATTGCGTGTACTGTGCGTGGGAGGTGCACAAGCTATACCGAGGCTGTCACTCTTTCACCATGTAATGTGTAGAGCAGTAAAGGTTGGTATTTCAGCTCACAGGCCACAGCACATCCTGTGTCTAAAGGCAGACACCAACTCACTTCCTCTCTCTCTCTCTCTCTCTGTCTCAGATATTGTGGCCGACATTCAATGGAAAAAACTCAGCGCTTTATAGTAGGGTATTGGAAACTTTCTCTGTGGCTAAAGTATGTGACAATCAACAATAGCTGTAGCAAGAGCTTCCTCTCGCTTTCTGTTGTCGTAACTCTCTCTCATTTTTGTCGGTGCTGAAAGGAGGGGTCAGTGACTTGATTCTTTGGTGTATTTTTAGACACAGAAGGCAGGAAGAGTGTGAATTGTCATTTCTGTAAAAGGTAGAAAGAGGGAAAACCAACATCTGTGCATTCAGTGCTGGCTGCACCATAGAACTTTCAAACTAACCTTGACTCTTAAATTTTAGCTTTGCAGCTTTCATTTTTATCCCATGCTGGTGTAGACTAGATCTTTGTGTTTGTGCACAGTCTCAAACTGCTCTGAGTGATCTCTAATTAGTTGAATTTAGACTGCAGGGACAAGAGTGCCGCCTGGTGATGCTCCATGGCAGCCAGCAGATCAGTGGAAGGTAGAGGTTGGTTTTGCTGTCCCCTTTTTCTCTCCCTCCAGGTAAGAAGTTGGAATGGTTCAGGAACTAGGCAGATGGTGAGGAGAGAAGAATAGACAGGATAAAGGCCACTCTACCTGACGCTGAGCTCTCGCTGTGAGCCATGGACGGATTTGAGGTGGAGGGTGGGGTGGGGAGAGAGTGAGAGTGAGAGCAGTCCATCAGCAGAGTATGTGTGTGTTACTGAGTGTCTTGTGAACAGTGGAAGAAACAAAGCAAACTGAGGCCTTCCCACGGGCACAAATGTGTATTTGGTGACACTTAGTGGGTGTCGGGGTAAAATCCAGCAAGGTGGGTTATTCTGGGTTTAAGTGTTGCATAATAACAAAATTTATAGTGTTTGTAGAAGACATTTTCATTTATTTAGTTTTTTTCTGGCTGTAGGGTTGGGTGATATGGCAGTTGATGCACTTTTTCAGGTTTAAAGGCTGATTTTTTTTAGTCCTCAGTAAAATTATTCCACCTGTTTATGATGTTACAAACACCTGCCAAACACTAGATTTCAGAAAACTAGAGGCTGAACACATAACCATAAAATATCAGTTCAACACCAAATTGTGCAAAAGGGTAAACTAGCATGAAGCTACAAGCTACTAAAACATTTGAAGCATTTTAGCCTCGAAGACGATCTGTGACCGAGCTCGCACATTAAAATGGTGTTTGCACAGACTAGAGTGTGTGGAAGCTTCCTTTTAATTATTTACAAGATCCAGAAGCTTAATAGAATCTGATACCGGATGATCAATGACTTTCTCTTTTAAGCGAAAACAAAATACAAAGGAAAAACTAATATACAGTGTATCACAGTAATAATAATCTATAGTTACCATTAATGTTTCATCATAAAGCCCTGGCTATAAATGAATCATCTGAAGAATCTATACTTTTCTGGATATTTAAAAAAATACATCTGATTCGTCTTTATTAAGCCTTCATAAGTAATAATGTGCTCAATATTGATAGAATGATGTATGTTGGTGTAATTTGTAACACATTATCAGTCATGAATTACAAAACTATCACTACATGACATCAACATAATTTGCAGTATTGCCAAGTGCATCATTTTCATCTTTAATGCCTGAATTTAATCAATTTTCTGAGTAGGTTCATAAAAGTAATGCAAATTGATTCTCTTTTGCTGTCTGTGCAGTGTCTTGTACGTCCACTAGGGGGAGCATTTGGGTTTGTTATCCCTCAATAACCACAGTCACTTCCACTTCTAACCATACTCCAGAAGAAGTAGAAGTGTCTTTTAATTTCTAACATTAAACAAGCACCTCCTTTTCGCTTTTGTTTGTGTGTACAGTCATTAGGAGACAGCTGTAACGCACCTCTTCCAGTTGACTGTGGACGTGTTGCACGATCAGATCAATGGCCACCATGTTGCCACCACCTGGTAAGAAAGAAACAGGAAAAAGTGTTCATTTGTGCTATGGAAGTAATACAGGGTGTTTCAGGCAGTAACATGTGGTGCTAAAACCTATTTGAAATAATCTTTGACAAGGTTTAAGCTGGACGTATCAGACAGTAAATCTATAATATCCAATTTTTATTTTTTTCATAAATAAAATTACATCTGGCTTTTTATGTACATTACTCATGTATGTTACTCACTTACACATGTCCAGAATGACCACAGTATGTATACATATGAGGACTAAAAACTGGTGTTCACAACATTAAAACAAAATAAGCAGTAAGTCAAAAAATGAACAGAAATTAAGAATATACTGAGCAAAATTGACCAATATAAAACTTATTTATTTATTTAAAGATTTATTGATTATGACTGGGAACTATCAAACTAAGGACCTGTGGTCACCCTGTGATGAAGCATTATTCAGCTCAATGCATATTATAAACTGTAATTAACAACATGGAATACTCAAATACTGTGGCACTAAAATGGCCAAATATTGAAAATGAGCTAGGATTACTGCAGTGGGACCATAATGAACTTGCATACAGTAAGTGCAGTGTGAGTGTGTCAGTAAACACACACCTCGAGGCACCACAATGTCAGCCAGACGCATGGTGGGTTCGATGTACTGCTCAAACGCTGGTTTGACAAACTTGTTGTACTGTTTGATGACGCCCTCGATGTCTCGTCCTCTTTCCGTAATGTCTCTCCTCAGGCGTCGCACCAGCCGGATGTCCGAGTCGGTGTCCACAAAGATCTTCATGTCCAATAACTGAGACACAGGAAATACTATACTGATATACTATGTACTAATAATGAGCACAGGAAATACAGCAGGAAATGATAAATATGTACTGATTAATGCAAAAGTAAATGTTCTTTTCTAAATAAATGTTAGTAGTAGTAGAAATTATGGATCATTATTAAAGAGGATCTGTTTATCTCTGGACTTTATCAATGAAACTTTATTGTTTTAAAACCAGATTAAATAAATAAAAAACCAAACCTTTTAATTCATATTCATACATATTTATGTGTAATAAGGCTTCACAATAAACTGAATTGTAATCATAATCTCAATGTGATCCTGTCCAAGTGCATAAGCAAGAAAGGTGACAAGCCCTAAAGAACAATTTTCAGACAATTTGCGGACCCAAAGATTAACAGATTAAGTGAAAAAAGTCAAGATTAATCAATAATGAAAATAAGAATTAGTTGGGAGCCCTTATTCACACTGAGCAGAGTATCATGCAAAATGAAATTGGCCATGTTACTTTAAGTTTGCATTTTTGAGCTTTCTATTTTGCTGACACTCAAATTGCAATATAATCCAGGATAATTGCATATAACTTCTCCGCCAAGCTGTGATGCCCTTACACTCATTCTGCATTGTAAATGGCAGCAATAGGCACAAAATGTAGCATATCGTGTGACAGTTGGAAGTGGAAAATGAAGACCGGCACCTGAGTTCCTCATAGCATTTGACCATGTGTACGGACAAGATGTGACACTGTGACAATGTGAGCAGCTTCCACTGGAAGCTGAAAATGTCAGAGGACAGTGAACCTGACCTACCTGCAGGAGTTCTTTATCTGCAAAGGACATGATTCCTTCAAAGATGATAACACTGGCCCCATACACAGTTTTCTGCAGAGCACACACATGCGTTGTACTTTAGAATGCAATGTAAATATAACCTATAGTATGCAGGCAAATATAGATGGTGGAGGACATTTTTCTGTTCAAAATGTTATAGCTTTATAGACTAAAATTTCCAAAGTTTGCTGTAGAGTTTTTAAAACAGTATTAGGCACCTGAGTGCAAATAGCTAGGGCTGTCAATACTTCATCATACAAATAATTCTGATTAATAACACTTTCTCTTGGGTAATAATAATAATACTCCAATAACTGAGGTACAAAATCATAAAAAACAAGGAGGTGTAACAAGATAACACAATTAAGAAAGCCCCATGATGATAACAAATGCTGAAATAATGATAAATGGGGGCATTTATCATGATTGAGTAAAATAATCAGTTATTTCAAGTGACAGCAATATAGTGTTTATGTAACGACTGGGATAGACCTAGCATCTTTTTGTATGTAAATAATGATTTTAAACATCAGTTAGCATGTACCTGTATATTATATTCAAATGATGCATTATGTTGCCAAAAGCTGTTAAAAGGTGTTCCAACTGTCATGAAGAACACTGCTTGTATAATCAGTTTACTATGATTAAGAATTCTATGTGTTAGAAAAAGAACAGGGTCAGTAATGTCGAAATAAATATTTTTCCACACTGTTTTGTTTCTCAGAACCTACAAATCAAATCAGATTTCATACTTTTCCATAGTGGACAGAATCCCTACAGAGCTATATAGTGATAAATGTCGAGTGAATGGACATTAAAATGAATAGAAATGACAATAATTGTCGACCAGTGACCATCTGGAGAGGCAGATTTGCAGTGTGGCTGTAAACCTCTATGGTGGGAGATTAAAAACCTCTTAGGTAATTGAGAAACCGAGATTATATTGCAGTAACTGAAATACTACTCATTAACTTACAGGATACACCACCACGTGTTTGTATGCGTGCAGTTGCCCTTACCCACTCCTTCTGCCTTCCATGAGTGGTGAAGTCATACACAGGGATTTTCACACTCTTTCCCTGTTTGAGTTTGCGCAGGGTGTGTGTCAGCAAATTGAAGTCGAAGGCATCGGGGTGGTCAAAGTTATAGTCGTTGCTAGCTGCCAGAGCCTGCGCTTCTGGGGATAGAACCTGAGGATAAACAGTGAGTGAAGAATGATGTCTTATCCACATTACACCAAAGCAAAATCTGTCTCTGAGTCATATTCTTAGACATGCATTCATTTACAGTGGTACCTGGGATAATGAATTTAATCCGTTCTAGCGTCACGCTCGGTATCCAAATTATTCGTTATCCGAAGTGACTTTTTCCATAGGAATACATGTAAAATCAATTAATCCGCTCTGGACCCATAAGAAACTCCCATATACAGTATGTATTACACACTCCTACGTGCACATTTATTCATTATTATTATTTGAAAAGGAAGTTATATTAATTATCTAAAACGTAATGCATGAAATTAGTTCTAAAAATTATTTAAAATATATTCTTACCTTGGCTTATGACTTGGTAATGTGTCCATGGACACTGCACACGTCCGTAACTGTAAACAACTCCACCACACCGCTGACTGCGAGCCCACAGCGGACGTGCAGCTGACCGGGAGCAGGGAAGAGGCTGCCTGTGGGCCTTGGCTTGTG